>JANKKB010011234.1:0-47518 GCA_026225775.1 Bursera palmeri
TCACTCTTCTTCTTGTTTGTCTTTCAATTCCTTCTCCAGTTCATTCTCAGTGCAACAGAAATCCAGTGATCTTTGTCTTCGGCGACTCCAATTCTGACACAGGAGGCTATGCACTCGGACTGGGCCTCAGCTTTGGACCTCCTAATGGACGTACATACTTCCGTCAACCTTCAGGCCGTTTATCTGATGGACGATTGATCATTGATTTCCTTTGTAAGTTCAACTTCAACATACCCCTTTCTATTTGCTCCATTCTTTTAGAAGAAGAAATCAAGAGATAAATTAATTGTATCACTTGGTAGAACTTGTTACAGAGATCGTGTGGACATAAAACTAAGTTATGGCATTTAATACAATTAGGTATCGCAGCAATCAAGTCCACTTGTTGGACTTCTAGATGGGCCATGACTCGCATCAAGGCCCATTTTATGACTCATTATTTTCCTTGCAGGTGAAAGTTTGAATACTAGTTATTTGACCCCATACCTGGAATCTTTAGAGCCAAATTTCAGTAATGGGGTTAATTTTGCTATAAGTGGCTCATCTACGCTACCCAGATATACACCTTTTCAGTTAAACGTTCAAGTTTTTCAGTTTCTAAGGTTCCGTACCCGCTCCCCTCAGCTTGTATCAAAAGGTACATTAGTGAAGGATTTTATTTCATTTATTTAGTTTAAAGAACTTTTATTCAGATTGTGTTTTTTTGTTAAAGCACATTATACGTACAATTTAAAAAGGAGATTTTATTATCTTATATAAAAAGTGTCACTAAACATACCCTAATTAACTTGAACTTAGTCTTTAAAAAAAATTGTAATGTGATCTTAAATTATTATATTCTAATACATATGGTTCAGGTTACAAAAATTTGGTGAGTGAGGAGGACTTCAATAATGCACTTTACGTAATTGACATTGGACAGAATGATTTGGCTGGTTCATTCAATTATCTTCCCTACTCACAAGTTATTGAGAAGATTCCGTCATTCATTACCGAAATCAAATATGCTATTTGGGTGAGGCTCACTAACCAGACTGATTTATTCGCTTTTCCTTCAAAGCTACCTGAGCCAAATTATTTCATCTCATAGTTGCAATTTTCTTTTGCCAATTCAAATGTAGAACATATATCAACACGGTGGGAAGAACTTTTGGTTGCACAATACCGGCCCACTGGGCTGTTTGCCGCAAAAGATTGTAACTATTGGCAAAAATGCTAGTGACTTTGATGAGTATGGATGCATTCGGTCTCTGAATGATGCTGCAAAAGAATATAATGAACAATTGCGCGCTCTAAGTGAAGAACTGAGATCAGAGATGAGGAATGCCACCATTGTATACGTGGATATGTATTCTATTAAGCATGATCTGATAATGAATTCCACCAAATATGGTATGAACCAATATTTCTGCTACATACTGTTAAGTTTCAAGCTCAAAGATGCGACTGTGAATTTACATTGTCATGTAATGATTCATGTGTTTGTTTAACAGGCTTCCAGAATCCATTAATGGTGTGCTGTGGCTACGGCGGGCCACCGTTCAACTACAATCCCAATGTAACTTGTGGCGGAACGGGTTCCAACGTTTGTAACGAAGGATCCCATTATGTAAGCTGGGATGGAGTTCACTACACTGAAGCTGCAAACTCAAATTTTGTCTCCAAAATACTTTCTACTAACTATTCTACTCCTCAAATGAAGTTTGATTATTTTTGTAACACATAATAATAATTGAGCTGTAACTTGATGTGCGAATGCCTACGAGACATTATAGTATTGTCTTTTCAGGTTTCGTTGAAGGACAGGGAATCCCGGGGTTAGTTGGGTAGAAAATATTTTTTTTATAGACAATTTGCATATTAAAAGTTGGTTGTTGCAGTTATTGTTGCTATGTGAATATTTTTCCCATTGAAGCATAGGAAGTGTCATTTGCAAGAATGATGCTTGTCTAGAGATTTGCCATTCACATGGGATTGACGTTCATCTTGCAAGTTGTGCGAAAGAAGCTAGGCATAGGCTTGACTTCTGACTGGATTTAGCCAGCCAGCCAGCCAGACAGGAAGTCAGTGCCAGCAAATTAATGTAGTAATCTATTTGGGTCGGAGGTATTCATCGAAATTTTGGGAATGCAGTTCCTGCTCCTTCTTAGAATGGGAGGCAGGGGTGTTGATGCATTTGGTTATTTGAATCAATTTTGGTAAGTGAGGGTAGAAAGCAGATAAAATGAGGAGTGAAAAACTAGCTCAACACTTGATATTGCTTGTATGGACGTGCATCCTCCTTGGTGTGTCTACTATCTCACAGTGTAGCCAGGTGAAGCCTATCATCATTAATTTTGGGGACTCAAATTCGGACACAGGAGGAGTACTAGCAGGCGCTGGAGTTCCCATCGGCCTTCCTCATGGCATTACATTTTTTCACAGAGGCACAGGCCGGTTGGGTGACGGGCGTCTTATTATTGACTTTCTATGTGAGTTCAGCTTCTCTATTCACGATGCATACTTCATATCAAGAGCCACGCAAACAATAAAACTCCTACTTAAAGTCTAAACTAGTGAACTTGTCTTGCTACCTATTTATCTAGTTCGAATACTAGTCTACAAATATCAACCTTCTCTGTGATTTTTAACGAATTTGTCCAGTCAATAGCAAATATTTAGTTAAAGGAGTGGCCCCTTTTTGCTCATATTTCAACCGTAAAGAATCTTCTTTACAAACGTATACAGTAGAAAGTTAACCAACTTGAGCTCGGAAAAAACTGAAACTTGGTAAATGAATATCACATCAAATTGTTTCCCTTCTTTGTTGATTCATCTTAAGCTTTTTGAGTTCTGTTTTGATCCTCTTAATTAATGTCCTTATGTCATGTATTCTGTGCTAGGTGAGCACTTAAACTTGAGTTATTTGAGCCCATATTTGGACTCATTGGCTCCAAATTTCAGTAGTGGTGTAAACTTCGCGGTAACTGGGGCAACCACTCTTCCACAATTTGTCCCTTTTGCTCTTGATGTACAAGTACGCCAATTCATTCGCTTCAAAAATCGGTCACTTGAACTCCTTTCGATTGGTAAGTTCATTTACAACTTCACAACACAAACTGTACTTTACTGCTTTCTAGTTTCTATTCTTTTAATACTTAATTTAATGGCCATATATAGCTGCCTTTTATTGTTTGAAAAGCCATAACAGAGTCCTTAGTTGCTAATTTCTAAGACCATGTTTTGCAATGCTAACAAGTTGGTAGTATATAATTCATATAAACTTTCATGTTCACAGGTTCAGGAAACTTCATCAATGAAGAGGGTTTCCACAGTGCACTTTACATGATTGACATTGGACAGAATGATCTCTTACTGGCCTTGTATGCATCAAACTTAACCTACTCACCAGTGGCTGAAAAAATTCCTTCTTTTCTTGCCGAAATCAAGTTAGCTATTCAAGTGAGTCTAGTTACGTAGTACTTTAGTTTGAAATTCTGAAAAAAACGAAAACGATAAGTAACGATTATCATTTTAAAAAATTCAGATATTATGATCACTATTTTATAAATTGACAACTTTACAGATTTTTTTTTTATTATGGAGTTTTGAAACTCCACGGTCGTAGAACTGTTAAGTTGTCATTAAGTAATTATTGGATGAAAGTTTTTTAAAAAGTCAATATCCTTTAATTTTGATTATTTTTAAAATTAGTTTTGTTAATTCTCCTGTGTGTATTGATTAAATTTCTCTATTACAATCATCGAGGGAGTCATGTTGTGGCGACTGGGGGCTGTTGCCCCCATTACAAAAATATTTTATTTAAATAGTCTATAATTTATAGAATTCTAAACTTATTTATTCAAATTTTCTTCAACTTCACAATTTATTGAATAAATTTGTATGTATTTTTGTTTTTAAATTCATTACTTCATTGACAATTTCTTAATTTTTCTTACGAATCTCATAATAGATACCTTGACATATAAAAGTTTAATTTGTAAACACCACTCATCACAAAAGTAAATGAAATAACACATGAAAACTTTTTTGCTCCGTCCTTGATTACAATGCAGAACATATATCTATACGGTGGCAGAAAATTTTGGATATACAACACTGGTCCACTGGGATGTGCACCTAAAGAACTTGCATTACATCGTCATAACGACAGTGATCTTGATAGAATTGGATGCCTTCGGGTTCATAATAAAGTGGCCAAAGCTTTTAACAAAGGACTACTCAGTATCTGCAAGGAAGTGAGATCAGCTCTCAAGGATGCCACCATTGTGTATGTCGACATATATAAGATCAAGTACAAGCTATTTGCTAGATACGAAAGATATGGTAAGATAAGAAATACTTTTACAGAATTAGAAAGGCTTCTAGCATATGCTATTTCCGAAAATTTTGGTAGGTGCATTTTGACTTATTTGTAATTGCAGGGTTTGAGTATCCATTTCTGGCTTGCTGCGGCTATGGCGGGCCTCCAAATAATTACAACGTAAAAGCAACGTGCGGCCAGCCTGGTTACAGTATATGCAATAATGTATCGCAGTCCATCGTTTGGGATGGAGTTCATTACACTGAAGCTGCCAATCGTGTAGTTGCTATGACCATCTTAGCAGGTCAATATTCTACGCCCCGAGTAAATTTTGACAAACTCTGGTAGGCTTGATCCAGCCCAACTTTACATATCGAGAAAAAAAAAACACTTATCTGCTTAGACTTATCTGTTTTGATTTAAGTTGTTGAGAAGTGGATCATATTTAATGTAATTCAATCAAAAAATTGATGTATTGGAGAAGTTGTATTAAAATTGTCTAGTTGTTACTTGTCTTTGATGTTGGAGTACGAGGTTAGAATCACATTAACAGAGACACAAAACGTTAATTAATCATACCACTTTCCTACTTGTGAGTGCACATTAATATTTCTTGTGCCTGAAGCGAATGAGTATCTCTTATTGCTATTGCACTGAATTGTTAATTGAAACAGCGAGGGTAGGTCCCGTTACATTGATATTGCAGAAGAAGGTGAGATTAACAATGCCATAGAAAGCGAAAACTCCATTAACAATGAAGGGACCTACCACTTCGGTGAATGGTGTGATAGAAGAGAATGATATAGGAACTGACCTAGCTTTCTGGACAGGTGTTTTTGTCTTTGCCTCACAGACGAGTTCTGTGCTAGACAAAATCATTCGGATACCAACTTAAACAGTATAATTTAATTAAAAGCAAAAAATGAAAAATGAAAAAGAGCGGTTCTTACAGGTGTTCGCGTGCACATCATCTTTCTCAAGCTCTCATTTCATTATTTCTACATGCCCATTGGTGGCTTTTACGAGTTTGATTGAAAAGCCGCGAAACTACCCACCACAAATAATAATAAAGCTGAAGAGTTGAATATTTGTAGCCATATATATATTTGCAAAAGACAAAAGGGATCATAATTTATTCACTAAAGAGAAAAGGAAAGATAATTAACAGTACATTGACACTTTTGATCATGGAGGTCTCATGATGTGAAATTTGTAAGTTTCGGGTTAATAATTCCAGTGGCATAAAAAGTATTGTCAAATTTGTCATTCATCAACAACAACAAATCGGTGTTGTTCGTCAAAAGAAGTGGTAAGAAGAGATTGCAGTAAGTTGGCATTGAATTATAAATAATTAAGCAGCAACCTCTTTACATGTGTTTTATGTTGTGTGTAGACTGTAGAGCATCTCTTCAAAACTTGTTAAACTAAGAGGCTATACAATCTGGATTTTTGGACATATTAATCTGTAACCCAACTTTGAGTTCACACTGATCAATAAATTTTTTAGTCGTTAGCAGGAGCAAAGTCAGAAATTCTGATGTGATTAAAGAGTACTAAATGGGTTAGGTGTATTCTCTTTTATATTAGTGACAAAGGCATGAACATTCGACATTGGTGAAATAAAGTGTGTGTTTATTCTAGAAAGATTCCCACCTGTTAAGTACATTGTCTAATCGATCGAAAACGGAATAGCCATTTGCTTTTCTTTGCAATCACCCAAATCAAAGAAGATTATAGACTTAATTAATCCTTTAATTATAAGAGATTTAAATTAATCCACATGAGTTAGATCGAAACCCTTCCGTATTATTTAGTAAATTCGTTATCGATAGGTTTAGTTGTTATCTTTTTACTCTTTCATCGATTACATATCAGATCCCATTCCAAATCAAATTCTTTGTTATGAACTGTTCTAAGATGAAGAAATAATAAATTAACCAGTGCATTTTTAACATGAGATTGCATTTAACTCTTATTATTTACATAGATATAGCAAAAGCATTTCCAACCCTCTTGGTACATGGAAGACATTTTTTCGTAACCCTAACTTCATATAAATGATTATGTGATTATTTGAAGGAAAACTTTATTTTAATAAAAACGTTTAAGTTGAGAAGAAAGTTTATTTTAAAATATGTAATAATATGTATTTAAATAAAAATAACATGGGTTAGTATTTATTTGTATGTGAAATATTAATGGTCTACCTAGACAAATAAATGGAAACCGATCAATAATTTCTTTTTTTTAATATAATGCAGAATCTAGAAGTTAATTAAAGTTGCTTGCTAGGGTTAATGATGGTGTTTCTGTGGACCAAAATAATAATGATAATAAAAGAAATCCGTAACCAATTGATTAAATACCATGAATCTGGTCACCAAACAAAGCTTCGTAAAGTTTAATGAATTTGCATAAACGTGAAACCTGGTAGTGAATACCCTTTTGAATCTCCAAGTGCGCACTTTGCTAAACACTTTATTTAAAGGTAATTTTAAATATAAAATTTGGTTGGAATCCTTTTTTTTTTCTTTTAAGATCTAAAAATATCTTTAAAAAAATATTTAAATACGTGTTCTTATGATTGGAAAAGTTAAAATATAATATATCAACAAAAATACCGTTTTATTATTTAAAATATTATGTTAAAATTGTTTATTAGGAAGATGGTGGTGTGAATGATTACAACATATTAGTGTATAATGATTGAAGCAATTCCTTTTCTTTCTTTTCATCGTTTGCAATTAATTACACTGTTTATACCAAGCATCCGTAGAAGGTGTTAAATTTGGATAGGGAAGATAACCAAATAATCAAAATTGACGAGGTCTTTAAAATATAATCGTTCTCAGGATTTCTTTGATATTTTTTTTTTATCTATTTCTAATTTTATAACTATTATACTTTTCTATATATAATATATAAATACATCTTCTATTCTCTAACACTTTTCAATCGGACCGTCATCAGAATCGTCAGACGGTTACAAAAAAATTCATCAAAAATGGTCAGAATCATAAGATCGTCGTCAGACTAGCTGAACTATTATTGTTCCTTCATTAGACTGTCATCAGAATCGTCGAATAGTTATCAAACTGTCACTAGACTTTTGCCAAACTCATCAAATTATTGCCAAATAATCGAAAGATGGAGAGAAGAGAGAGTTAAGGATATAATTGTTATTCATCCAGATTTAGTTAAGTAAACTAAAAAAATTAGAAAGTTGATTATTTTTCAAGGACCCTCCTCAATTTGGGTTATTTTGATTAATTTTTTTATTTCATATAATATGCAATATTGTTTGTTAGATATCTAACTATTTTAATTAAATGTAATAGCACGATGTAATCATCATTCATCAAGTTGACATCGTGCCTCGTACAAGGATTGATTAAATTATTGATTTATTTTTCAATAGTAGAAAGGTGGGAAGGATAGCAATAGTATTTGGAAGAGAAGTAAAGACTTTCTACAGCAAAACCTAAAGGTTAGGCTCTCCATTTTATTTTAATTTTTTAATTTCAAAAATTTGTATTTTATCCTAAAATGTAAGAATTATAAGATGATTTTCAATTATTAGATTGGTTAAATAATATATATATTTTATACATAGACTATGAACATGAATCGCACATCAAAAAGATAATGAAACTAAGCGCTTGTTTTTATCACTTAGAAAAGAGGGTCAGCTTGTAAAGTCGTTCTCATTATGTGTTAATATTTTTTATTAATGAAAAAATAATAATTTAATAAGAAAATTTAAAGCTTTATTTAATTGCCCATTAAAGGAGGAAATAAATTAAGAAAAC
The DNA here is from genome assembly GCA_026225775.1 of Bursera palmeri. Lineage (NCBI taxonomy): Eukaryota > Viridiplantae > Streptophyta > Magnoliopsida > Sapindales > Burseraceae > Bursera > Bursera palmeri. The sequence continues at coordinate 8,113 of JANKKB010011234.1, forward strand.
TACACTAATGGTGGTATAAGAGAGTTTGGAAGATAGCTTAAAATGAGTTGTCGAAGCACGTGGAGAAATTTAATATTTTGACTTTTCAAAGCATTCTTTAGCTTCGAGTTGAAGGCGAATGACCAATAGGATTCAAGAATCTGGTCAATTCGCCAACCTCATTATTAGTGCAACTCCATTCAATACAATACAAAAATGGACAAACAAAAAGTGGACTTTCAGATATATATAATCATAAATAACATAAATATGATTTTCATTATTTTCCTTATCAATAATTTTTTAAAATTTTTTTTGTAACATTTGTTGCTTATAAATTATAAATAGCAGTGTTTATCAATAATTGAAGTTGATGAGGAATCATTTTGTTTTTCGGTTTGCCAATTTGCAAATTGGATTTTCCAGAAAGTCAACGGTTGAACGTATTGCAGCAGTATGGTACACGAAAAGTAAACAGTACCATAAGGCGTCTGATATCATCCAACGGTCCAGTTCCCATTTGGAGTTAGAAATTACTCAAGCTGGTGGGTCCCACTATCCTAATGGACGCTGACACCGTATGGGCCTAAGAATCGTCAAGGCGCAGAAGTGGGAGACAAAAGCAGGATGCGTCTAGGAATAACGACATCCCCAGTAGCGAACTTTCGTTTCTCTTGATTTTGACCCACATTGCCACGTGGCTCACCCGCGTATTAATATTTACTCTTATTTATTGAAAAATACTATTTTATATAGTCGTTTCATGCACTAGACATTCAACTCTCACCGTATCTCAAGAAGCTTATATATTAGTGACCTTCCTCCCCTCCTTCGCTGCCCATATTGCAGGAATAAACACTCCAACTACAGCTTGGAGATGTCGCTAGCTAGCTCTTGTTAATTAGTGTTGACAAATTCTCTCCTAAACAAAATCATTTATTTTCGTTCTCTGTCTCTGAATCTTCCCAACACAATAGATCATCACGTACTCTGGTTTGTGCATTAATTGAATCTTGAATCCATACGTCAAAGCTCACATGTAGATGTAGGGAACTCAACATCTCTACGTAATAATAATAATTTAATATTTTTGTTTTTTATATCTCTCTCATTAGCTAGCTGTACTAGAACTTATATAACATGGGCATCATCTTTCTTTTCTGAAATTCTTCTTTTAAGCTTCGACTACCGAGTTATTATGTAATTGTAAGGCTGTTTTCTCTACCACTTGTTTCACTGGCAATCTTATTCCTCTCTGCAAAAGCCCAACATCGTTCATAGAAGCTGTCGTTCTCGACACTGTGAAGTTTTCTCAGTCGTTGGAGAAGAAAGTAGAGAATAACTGAATTCTTACATTGATACAAAGCAATGGAAGAGACCTTTGTTCCATTTCGTGGGATCAAAAATGACCTTCGAGGAAGATTGATGTGCTACAAGCAAGACTGGACTGGTGGCTTCAAGGCAGGCTTCAGGTATATATGAACTCTCACCTCTTCTTTTTTGCTGCTCGTAAAAATTGATCTGGTTATCTTGCATGTGTTCAACTGCTAGATTATATATACTGTTTGCACTTCAAGACGTTTAGTGTTGAATATTCTTGATAGATTCATTGGTGATTGACATACATTATTTTCAGGATTCTGGCACCCACTACATACATCTTCTTCGCTTCAGCTATTCCAGTCATTTCATTTGGAGAACAACTGGAAAGAAATACTGGTATTGGTCACATACTTTGTGGGAAAAAAAAAAAGTTTCTGAATTTCTTAGAGTTATTACTTTTGATACTTCCATTGTCAATCTTTTCCTTTTAGCATTTTATAAATCGAGAGAAAAAAGTATTCTAATGAAAAATTAAAGCTGAACCAAAAGTTTCTATCAAACTTTATTATTATCTGTGTAATCTCCACTTTGTACATGTAGGGGGAGTACTCACAGCGGTTCAAACCTTAGCATCTACCGCACTTTGTGGGATCATTCACTCCATTATTGGAGGTCAACCTTTGCTGATATTAGGAGTGGCAGAGCCTACCGTCATTATGTACACATTTATGTTTAACTTTGCCAAAGAGAGACAAGATTTGGGTCGAAATCTGTTTCTAGCGTGGACTGGATGGTAAGCTGTATATGTCCTCTTATTTTCTCTAGATAACCTATTCATATCTTGGTCTTCCACATCATCGGTACTTCAAATTCTGAGTCACTACTTGACCGAACTTGTTTGATGATTTAATTGTTAGGGTATGTGTTTGGACCACACTGCTGCTTTTCTTGCTGGCTATCTTAGGAGCTTGCTCCATAATCAATAGGTTCACCCGTGTAGCAGGAGAACTGTTTGGTCTGCTTATTGCAATGCTCTTCATGCAGCAAGCTATTAAAGTAAGCATAGTTTTTATTATTCCATTTTGGTTAACATTACTTCTATTTTTAATATTTCCATGGTAACTTATTTCTTATATTAACTTAATTGTTCAGGGTCTCGTGGATGAATTTCGAATTCCTGAAGGAGAGAATCCAAAATTGACAGAGTTTCTACCTTCATGGAGGTTTGCAAATGGGATGTTTGCTTTGGTCCTTTCATTTGGTCTTCTGCACACCGCTTTAAGAAGCCGAAAAGCAAGGTCATGGCGCTATGGATGTGGTAAGTATGCATCTTGGGAGACAAAGAACTTCTCCATGTATCGCCTATAAGCTGTAATCTTGATGGCTTGAGGAATATATGGTGGTATCTTATTTTGTTTTAACAGGTTGGATGAGAAGCTTGATAGCAGACTATGGTGTGCCACTTATGGTCCTGGTGTGGACAGCTGTTTCCTACATACCAGCTGGAAATGTTCCAAAAGGAATTCCACAACGCCTCTTCAGCCCAAATCCATGGTCGCCCGGTGCATACGCAAATTGGACTGTCATTAAGGTATGAAATTGCATGTCCGATCGATCTCTACAAATAAATTAATTTGTTTCCATAGATTAAACTAATGACTTGTAATCAAATAAAAAATGACAGGAGATGCTAAACGTTCCCATTTCCTACATAATTGGAGCTTTCATTCCAGCAACGATGATTGCTGTGCTTTACTATTTTGACCATAGTGTAGCATCCCAACTTGCTCAACAGAAGGAGTTCAATTTGAGAAAGCCATCGTCGTACCATTATGACTTACTTCTTTTGGGATTTTTGGTATGCAATTTCTTATTGCTTGCCTGTAAATGCAACTTCCTTTCAATGTTTTTTTTCTTCTACTCAACCTATGTTAAATTGCAATTTTAATTTCTTTATTTTCTTTTAACAATTGCAGACCTTACTGTGTGGACTTCTTGGAATCCCTCCCTCTAATGGAGTCATACCACAATCTCCAATGCACACAAAGAGTCTTGCTACTCTCAAACATCAGGTATTAATTACTGAATTCGCTCTATGAAAAACAATTCGTAAATTAATAATTCTTTTAAGATCATTTAAAAGGTGTTAATTACCAACTAGCAGTGACAAATAAATTTGGACTTTTTGGTTAACTTTCCCTGGTTAATTGTACAAATAAATTTTCTCAATATAATATTATGCCCATTGTATGCAGTTGCTACGCAACCGGCTTGTTGCAACAGCACGCAAAAGTATAAGGAAGAATGCTAGCTTGGGACAGTTGTATGGAAATATGCAAGAAGCCTATCACCAAATGCAGACCCCTTTAATCTACCAGCAGCCTCAAGCTCAATTACAAGTACTTACAATTGCTAAATGTCTTGGTTTTTCTGCAAATTATATGAAATATCTCCGCTTTACTTTCTTGTAACATTAATTAAAAAAAAATTGAAGTTGAACATCTTTATTAAGTTAAAATAAATAAATTCTTGTGCAGGGACTTAAGGAATTAAAAGAAACAACCATTCAAGCGGCAACATGTTTGGGCAATCTTGATGCCCCAGTTGATGAGACTTTATTCGATATTGAGAAGGAGATCGATGATCTTTTGCCCGTTGAGGTGAAAGAACAGCGTCTAAGCAACTTGCTTCAAGCAATGATGGTGGGAGGTTGTGTAGCAGCAATGCCCTTCCTGAAAATGATACCAACGTCAGTCCTCTGGGGTTACTTTGCCTTCATGGCCATTGAAAGTTTGCCTGGTAACCAATTTTGGGAAAGGATCTTATTGCTCTTCACTGCGCCCAGCAGAAGATACAAGTAATTAACACCTTCAACTCCTTGTATATCAATCATCTAATTTACCATTTCTGTTTAGTTCCTAAATACCTATATCTGTTGCAGAATCCTTGAGGAGTACCATGCCACTTTTGTGGAAACTGTGCCTTTCAAGACAATTGCAACATTTACCCTTTTCCAGACAATTTATTTGCTTACATGTTTTGGTCTCACTTGGATTCCAATTGCTGGGGTTATGTTTCCTTTGATGATCATGTTACTTGTTCCAGTAAGACAATACATGTTGCCCAAGTTTTTTAAAGGGGCGCACCTTCAAGACTTGGATGCGGCAGAATATGAAGAGGCACCAGCTCTGCCATTCAATATTGCAGCAGTATGATTAGTCGTCCTATCATCCCATAACTTCATAATAACATATATGTTTTACAATCTTTTTCAGGTCTAATATTGTCTTATATTCTTCAAAATGTTTAAATCTTTTCTTAACACAGGAGAGAGAGATAGCGGCTGGCGCTACACTTGCAGGGGATGGAGAGATTTTTGATGAGGTTATCACTAGAAGCCGTGGTGAGTTTAGGCATACCAGTAGTCCTAAAATTACAAGTTCCACTGCAACGCCAGCAAATGACCCTCAAAGCCTTCAAAGCCAGCGCGTTTCATACAGTCCTCGCGTGAGTGAACTAAGAGGGGAGAGAAGTCCTCGCGTCAGTGCAAAAGGAAAGAGTCCAAGGCCTGGGGAAGCAAGATTGTCCACTTTGGGGAAAAGTCCCCAAAACTAAGCATCAAATTAGTAATTTATCAAGTTTTATCTATCTACCTACAAGAAGTTTCAGATAGCTTCTTGTTTAATTATTCTATTTTCACTGCAGCGTACGTGTTGGTTTGGTTTTCATCATTGTAAAATGTCCATGTTGATAAGCAGTTTTGTAAGAATAGCATATTGCAAGTTTGCTTGTAACAATTATGTATATTGACATGTTGTTCTCTCCTGTACTCTATACTTTTGGTTGCCTTAATTTGTAAAGGAAACGTGCTACCTCTCTGTCTTTTCTGGCCGCTCCGTCCCTCCCATACTGCGATGAAAATTGAAAAATCTACCATCATAAATTGACGTTGGTAACTTCATTAACGATTACATGCACAAAAGATGCAATCAAATTCGAGTTGTGGAACTCTGTCATATCAATGAGGTTGGCACTTGGCAGCACGTACGTGCATGTCGGAAATACGATAATCAAATTACAATACGATCAAATCTTGGATTCTAGCTTTCTATTATGCTTCTTTTAGAGGGTGACTTTGTCCCTAGACTCGTCTTGTCATTGCACTCATTATTAGTATCCAATATAAAGTCAACCATTAACTAAAATCAATCATGAAAAATAAGAAAAAAGGACAGCATTCTGGAACACAAGTTTTGGAGAGGACTGTTGGAAAAGAAGGCTTTTGGAATAGTTGTGAAAAGAAAAAAAGCAGTGGCCACGGATTTCCCTGAAGAGACTGTTGTCGTTAAGATGGATTGCCGGGTGGTGAAGCAAGTGTCGTTGTTTTCATACCATTGACTCGGCTGGTTCTATATATTCTTCTTGTCTAGAATAATGAGCTGAGGTCCCTCCATAATAATTGCAGGATCTTTGTCTTCTTTGTACGCATAAATTGAATTCATTAGACAACTCCAGATTATTAGCTTAACTACCTTTTGATTGATTTGACTGTATCCAAAAAGAAACCACGCTGATCTTCACATCACCAAAGTAAAGGAAGAAACCAGAATAATTTGATATGGACGGTCGGACTGAAGTTGACCGTATCATAGTTCATTATAGCTTCCAACTAAACGGAACACCTTACTCGGATTTGCATATAATTTAGTTATATAAAATGACTATGTCCGCGTGTGCTTTGCATTTCCTTAACTCGCAAAAGTTATGATTAGTAAAAATGAGTAATTTTTCAAGATATATTCCATTTAAATTCATTGAAATGTTTTTTTTTTATTAACTGCCTCTGTTTTTTGTCATTAAAATATAAATAAATCTCAATTTTACTTAAATCTGAATGAGTCTAAATACAAATATTTGAATGATACATTTTTCTATTTTCTGATAATAAGTCTTAAATTGTTTGATAATAAGTGTTAAATTATTTGTTTTTATAAATTTAAAACATCTCAAAACTTTTAAATTGACTTATATGCGTTTATTAAGTATTATTATTATATTTTTTTATATTTACAAGTTATATAAACATATGCACATGATAATTTAATAAAATTATTTTATTATAATAAAATAATATAAGTTTCACTAAAAATTTATTTTGTAAATGACGCGAAAATTTAAAAAGAAAAATATACATGTAAACATAATCATGTAATTTAATAATTTAAATTACATTTAAAAGAAATTATTGTAACAAGAATTTAAATAATTAAGAAATAAAATAAAATTGAATGGTATATGTAGAGAAGTCATAGGTGAATTACGATACATACTAAAGACATATACACAATAGACAATATTTAAAAATGATATGGGTAATTTAAAGAAATAAATTAATGGTTGTTTTTGCATTCAAATAAAATCTAAATCTTTTTTAGTTTTTTCCATTCAGATGATTTTATTTCTGATCGAAAATTGAACTTAAAAGAAAAACAACTTAAAATATCTAAATGTCTAATAAAAAGTTAAATTCAAACTCCAGTTAGAAAAATAAAGTCATTTATACTTAACGTTTATATGAATAGCATTATACATCCAAGTTAATATCTTAAATTCTCTTACAAAAGGGCAAATCACTTGAAATAGGAAATCTTTTGAATATCATTTATCATGCATAACATTATTCTATTCATATTAATTGATGTAATTGGATGCAAGGTTAATACTAATTACATTTTTTTAACAGAAAATTAATTGTTTGGTAAGTATTTATCAAAAAATATAAATTATTAACCAACAAAAAAAAAAAGAACTTTCTACCAAAATATTATGAATATGGTATCTATTTATCATATTAATTTTGATTAATGTTTCAACATCAAAAAGAAGCTTGGATCCTCTTATGTTATAAACTTATATATACTTTAAATAATCTACCTATTTAACATTTACATATTTTAAATCATATATAATTATGTTTACTTTTTTTTTTTTTTTAAGAGGATGAGATACTTTGACTTAAACTTTTTAACTTAAAACTAGACTAGAGTCAATTTTTTTTTTTAATCTAAAGTTGGAACGGTTTTGGATTAATTGAAGTATGAATAGGCCATAAATGAATTAAATAATTATTTAAGCAAATTATGGATAACATAAACCTTCCAAAATTTAGCATTCATATAAAAGCTAAAAAAAACTTTTTCTATTTAGATGAAATTATCTTAGAGTAAATCATAAGCCAAAAAGGCTATTCTGATTTAATAAATTAATAAATATTATCATTTATAATATTAAAAAATTAGAAAAAATTATTCCAACAAAATAAAGCATATAAAAAAGTAAATCTTCGACTTTACAAAAATTATTTTCAAACTAAAAATAAAATTATATATTAAAACTTGTTATAAAATATTATTAAATAAATAAATATATTAATTTTTTAGAGACAATATCAAATAGTACCCTTGTTTTTTGGCCTAATATCAAGTAAAAAGTATGTTTACCATTTTCATCAATTAGACTCTTGAGGTTTGCTTTTTTTAATCAAATGTTAATTTTAGCCCCAAAAAATACATATTTGCCCCTACTAAAATTTATTTCCTTAATTTTAACACAAAAAAAAAGAATAAATGAAAAATAAACAAATTATACTCCCATAATAAACAAATTTTTACTTTCTTTATTTTCATTTTTTTAAATTTTTTTTAAATTAAGAAAAAAAATTTTAGTAGAAACAAATATGTATTTTTAAGGGTTAAAATTAACAGTTGATTAAAAAAAAAAAACCTTAGGAGTTTAGTTGATAAAAATGGTAAACTTGCTTTCTGTTTGAGATTAAAGCAAAACACAAGGGTACTACTTGATATTATCCCTTAATTTTTTATAATTTTTTCAAATCCAAACATTGCCTTTTAATTTTATTAATACACAATAACCTTTTAGTTAAAATCTTTCCTCTAAATCTAGGAGTATTTATGTTACTTTATCGAAATTTTATAGATATTTATTTATTATTTCAAATATTATAGATTTTTTTTAATTCAAACCTCAGGGTGTTCATATATCTACCCATTAAATAATGAGATCAAATCTCTTAGGATCCGTTTAGTTATGTAAAATGCACTTAAAAATAAGAATAGGAATAGAGCATTCTCATTCTTATTATTTGGTTGAAAAAAAAAAATCTAAGAATATGATTCCTATTACCTCAAAAAAGGGAATTAGCCATTCCCCTCATCTCTCCATTAATCAGATTTGATTATGAGTTAAATTAAAATAAAAGCAGGCGTTTTACTTTTTTATATTTTAAGAAAAAATTATAATATTTTTTTAAAAAGTAAATTAATTAAAAAATATTGTAATATTTTAAGAACGTAAATAAATTTAAAAAGTTATAATATTTTAAAAAAAATTATCGTATTTTAAAAAAGATTAATAAATTAAAAAAGTTTATAATATTTAGAAAAAGGTTAATAAATTAATAAATTTTATAATATTTTAAAAAAGGTTAATAAATTTAAAAAGTAATAATTTTAAAAAAGTTAATAAATTAAAAAATATAATAATATTTTTTAAAGATAAAAAAATATAAGAAAGATAAAAATTTATATTTCATGATAATAATTAAATATTTTTTATTATTATTTATTTAATACATTTTTATAGGAGAATAATTTAAAATTTTGAATATTAATTTTGATTTTGAGCTTTTATAATCTAAACAATTTCAAAGAAAATCAAATTTCGTTTCTATATTGAATTATATACAAGGAAAAAATAATTATTTTTATTTTGATTTTATTTTATTCTGATTCTTATTTCCATTTTAATTTTATTTTAAAGCTTAAATCAGATGGACGCTTGGATCTATAACAATATCAATTAAAAATAAATACAATATAATTTAAGAAAAAAAAAAAAGGGTCAGGGTGGCATTTATAACTATTGCAGTATTATTTGTACTTGCCAATACAATCACCGAAGCGTTTCTGACTGACTGCTCAAAAAGGCAAACAACGTAACAAGTGATCACATTCGTACTAACTCGGGCAGCTTGAAACATGGCAGGCCTCATAAACAAGCACCAAGTTCTAGGTAGATCAACATGAGCTGGAGAATAAAAATGAAAAAAGTAGGTACAGCTACTTACTTGAGTTGAATTGTTCTTTTATAGGCATAGGGTAACGAAAGGAGCACTAATGGTGGAGATGTAATCGTTGTTGCTTTTACTCCTGTTTGAAGCAAAGCATCCATCACAAATCAGAAAATCTTACCCTTTGATTGACAACCTTTCATTTTATTTTTGGATCTCAATGCGCATCTAAAAAGTGGTGTTATTCTTTTCTTCACCATTGGCTCTTTTATTACCAAATCCCTTAGTTTACTCATCACAACAACATCAATAATAAAAGCTGTTTCAATAATATTAAAAGAAAAAAAAGAGTAGGTCAAAAAGCACTACAGAGAGGAGAAAATAAAAGATCGTTGAAATTGAAGGGCTAATTAAAATGAGTTTGCCATTCTAACAACTTCCACTTCAACAACCTAACCTTGTTCGATCGGACATATTTTTGGTTAATTATACACAACAGGATGCTACATGTGTAAAGTATTACTAACGGTGGCAAAAGTAAAAGCTAAATAAAGTTGAAACGTTTCTCATCACGGCGTGATTTCTCATAACACGTATTTCTCCAACTATAAAATTATGCAAAAGTCTGCCTTCGTGATAAACCTAGATCGAATATTCTTCTCAAAAGTCTTCCTTTTTCGATCCTCTCCTCTCGGGCTTTTTCTCACTCTACATGGTCCTGGTCCTCGTCCTGGCCCAGATCCTAAAACCTCAACGAACCAATCACTTGGGCTTGATGCTGCTAAATGTGCCATTCCCTCATTTAATGCGGATACTTACTGAGTTCACCGATAACTGCACTAAGATATCCTACGCTGTTCGTGATAGAGTGAATCTATCAATGTCGGAAAATTTGTGGCTCAGCGTGCACTGCAGAGATCGCCATATCAGGGTCAGCAAATTTGTGGCTACCGCTTACTGGCCTAGCGTGCATTTTACTGTGCCAGTTAGGAAATCTTAATGGATACCACAAGGTTTGGTTGAAAAAACAAGAAATCTAATAAAAATTTAAAAAAGTATCTCATTTATGCTTTAAAAAAAAAAATATCCCCAAATTTTTGTTTTATTATAAATGTCAACATAAAATTAAAAAAAAAAATTACAGAATTTATTGACAATCCGTTATACAATCTAAATATTATTACAAATAACTTAGAAATTAAGATCGTCATGAACATAAATATATGTATATAATTTTTTTTTGTTAAATTCAAGGATGTTGGTTTAGTTTGACTAACTCCCCGAAATTATTTCGTTGTAGAAGCTTGTACTCGTTCAAAGGACCCATCACCCATGGTAGGTAGTCAACTTGGGTTTCTTCGTGGACTTGGTGAAAATGCAACTTAAATCAAATAAACTTGGTAAAATCCCATCTCTCAAGTCTGAAGCTCCTTTCCAAATCAAATCGATGAAAAATAAATAAATAAATTTGTAAGTATGCTTACTGCCGATGCAAAAGTGGTTATATCAAGACTCAAAATGCTCAGAATTTTTCAAAACAACATTACCTAAGGAGGAAACTGCTGATGTAAACAAGAGTCTGCTGATATACCCAGATTTGGTTTCTTCTAGGAAGCTTTTATTATTAGAAACACAAGCCGGCCCCTACCAAATAAACAAGGGCAGGGAACGGGCCGCAGGTGGGGTGGGTGATGGCGTTGATTAGAATTAAAAAAATTCAATTTCAAATAGCTTCACGCATAAGCATAATTGCCGGTGAGAATGATTACAACAGCAACCAAGAAAGGAACATAGCATGAGGGATGTCGAAAGGGGCTCCGCGCCAAACTGGAAATATATAATTATCATCAGCATAAGAATTTGAATCTACAACAACCACGTTTCTGTTAATTAAAAAAAATCTCAAAAAACTGGGTCCGCCTAATGATATGTAATTTCTAGTTTGTACTGTGCCACGAACACTTTCTCATCCTCCGCTCCTATACATAGATACACATGCAGTTTCCGGCTTCTACTGTGCCACCAAGACCCACTTTTTTATGGTTTTTGAAACATCCAGACACGCTTCCCACCAAAAATTTCAATCAAACTATGAAGGGAAATGGGCAGTTTACACATTTATCTAAATATTCTTTCTGGTTATTCAAATTTTTATTGTTTGGTCAAAACCTAATTATTACATTTAACAGAGAGATTAACTTCTTCCATCAGCTTTAACTACTCAATTAAATGGTAAACCAATGTTCAAATCCAGAGACGTCTATCTGCTGCGTTAGATCATAAATTCAAGATTAATTTATCAACCCCTTTATCATTTTAGACGTTTTTTCAAAACTTGCATTAACCGTCAATCAAGTCAGAAAGAACATCAATGAACCATCATCAGTACATCGGCAAACCGACCAAAAAAAAAAACATTTCTTTTAGATTTGCATGCCGATTCTGATAATTCCTAAGCACAAACAAGCACAACGACTCAACATATAATACATTAAAGGGTCAGCTTAAGATCTAAACCATCCTCGCTTTCTCGTTGTTTCTTCTCTTCGTACTTGTTACACGGGCTGGGAAGGATCTTAGGTGGCTTTCTGAACTCAATCTCCTCCGTGAAATCACGCCATTCAAAGGACGGAACCCAGCTTGATTGTTGTTCTTTACCTGTCGTTGTTTTCCTCTTCTTATTCTTCTTCCTCATCTCCTCCAGATCATTCAATTCCTCTCTTCTACGATTACGCGCTTCATGAAAGCTTCTAATCAGAGCGAAAAACTTCTCCACCTTCTCTTCTTCCTGCAGCTCATCATCGTCAACATTGCCAATACTCGCTTCAACTTTCTGGTTTTCCATTTAAGACGAAAACAAAGAACGTGTAAAAGATTCCAGGTGATGGTGGCTTAAAACTCTTCAAAGTTGGCAATTTATAGTGGGAATTGGATTGGCAAACGAACAAGGACTAAAATAAATAAAATTAAGAAAATGCCCCGCAGACCCATGACGCAGTTTGACATTTGTTCGAAATTGAGGGGTGTAATTGGAAAAATATTATTATTTTAGTAGGTGGCGTCATCAGCTTTACGTGTGCTTGAATTTTCGTAACCAAAAGGTTAATTGATTGTAAGTGACGTACTCCAAATGACGCAATCAGTTATGGCCAAGCCCAGCCTAAGCCGTGTCCCTTTTTATTTCTTCCAAGCTGTGCACAGCGACAACAAACATTTATTCGGCGATTTGACTTTGGAGTAATCTGGCCCTTAAAGAGTTTTTTAATTCCATCAACGTCCCACTAAATCAAAAACTAACGAGGAATCCCCAAAATTTTAATAGTAAACACTTAAAAAGTTAACGGTTAATTTTTTCTAATAGGGCACAATAGTCAATTACTTTTTTCTATTTTTTTATTTTTCCCTACCTTTTCGCCATCAAATTAACTATTTTTTTTTTTAAAATTCCTAATATAAAAGAAAAAACGTAAGCAAATAAGTTAGATAAATTAAAAAAAAAAACATAACTGGATCACACACACGATTTCAATGATCACATTGTATTTATCTAGGTTTGATTCATCGTAGATGTAAACAATTTTCATTCTTGTGTACTTCCATTTAATATGAAAGCATGGTAGAATTCATATTCCCATTAGTATTAGTAAGTTATGTTTATTATTATTTTTTTTTAATTTTAGCATTTTAATCTTCAACAGATAAATTTTGAATAAAATGTTAAGGGCAATATTGGTATTATACGAGTCAAAAACTAACAACAATTGAATTTTGGGGAATCAATGATAGTTTTTGACTTAGTTGGGGTGTTGATGTGATAAAAAAATCTTTAGGGCGCTGAATTATTCTTGATTTGCCTTTGATTTTGACAACCAAAGCGCCTCCACTATAGTTTTCCGGATGTATTATAAAGAATTTTTTATTTTGTTTCTTTCATTGTTGAACTGTAATGACGCGCTTGTGTTGTGTTGGCTTTTGCGGATATGCAAGTTAATTCATCCTGGTCTCCGATTCATGTTATATTTAACTAAAAAAAGTAGTACTACTTTGGCAAAGGAGAGGGAGATATTGAACGTGCAATGCTAGTGTATTATAAAACCATCAGTGATATGGGTATTTCATTTTTAAATGGCATGATCATTTGAGAGAATTTATTCTCTTAAAAAATACTATAATATTAGATTGTTAATACTATCCATCCAATACATATCTTGGTTATTGAAATGTTTGTTTGGTGGGTGCATTAAAAACTGGTCAATCTAATTTTCCTTTCTTGAACTTGAAGCGGTACAACTCTTTGGATTCCCAACCCAAGAGGTAAGAGGTGAGTAGATACAATCCGATTGGTACTTGGTAGAAAATAAAGTTGACCTATTAAGAAAGAAGAAAATCCATAATTTAGTTGCGTAATTATACAATAAGCTCGATTTCTTCCAAGAAAACTTTGACGGGTAAGCCCAACACGTGAAATCTCAGCGTGGTAGCCTCCCATATTTGTTAAACTAATTACTGGGTAAAGCCAATTACGTAAACACAGAGAAAAAAGTTAAAACTTTAAATTCTAAAGTAAATCATGAACTGACAACTTAACCTATTGGATGACTTGCCACGATCCCACCTCATAGCGTCACAATTGTAGCTTTCGCATAACTCTTATCTCATATTCAGCGTTATCAAGATTGATAAATTCGACCTCCACATCCACTGTGATTATTCCATCTAGATCCCCAATTCGTAGCAAGTAGGAACAAGGCCAATCCAGATTGGTAACTTGTAAAACGGGAACAAACCGATACAAACGGAAACCTTCATTGGCACGGCTGGCATCTTGAATATTCCGAGAAAACTTTTACAAAAGAAGGTAATGAAATTTATCTTTAAATGACGTCACATTGTGACGATAATGAACTCTCCGATTGCTCACCCTTACGTGGGTACTTCCAACGTCATGCTTTGTTGTCTTTTTTTTCTTTTTGGGCCAGGAGCTCTATGATCCAAACTTGAAAAGGCCCAATGTATTATAGGGCATGCTGGACTCTTGAGGTGGGCCTTGTAATCTCCTACCTAAACTACTGTTTCATCTTCTAACATGAATTGATTCAAAGTGACAGGATAAGGATTAAGCAATTCAAGGCAATAATCTATCTATCTATCTATATATCTATATAATTCTGAAGCATGAGCCTGTATAGTTGACATGTATAGCTTTTAAGGATTTGAAGGTTTTTGAAGTTAGGACGTGAAAAGTGAAGAGGTTGAAGGTTTGAATGTGAGTTAAAGATGGAGGATGAATGGAAGATGAACGTATAAAGTCATGTAACCTTAATGTGATTATGACATATATTTATTTTGGGTGGCTTCTTTTCTCCTATAAATAGGACTATCCTTATGATTCTTAAAAAACAACAACATTCACAATTATTTTATATTTTCATTCACTTTTATTTCAGAGATTTTTGGGCAAAGAAGGGTGTGTTTTTTGTGGAGCTTTGAGCTCAACTATTTTTGCAGAGTTTGTTTGAGCTATACGATGAATAGTTGGGCTGTTGTATCCTGGAGGAGACAAGTCATTGAGAAAAAACTGCTGCACCGGGTTCTAAGCTTTGCCAACCGTAGAGAGATTGAATCTCCTTAAAGAAAGCGAGATATCTGTGTCTCAGTCTGTCTGATTTCATCATTTTCTTATTTATTTTATAACTCTATTTTTTATTTAATTAAAAACATAATATTAAATAAATATAACTGCGCAACGCGCGGAATTTGCACCTAGTTAGAAATATAGATAACAGACAGAAGTTACCATAAGCTGCCAGGTGTAAGCAGCTTTTTTCAAGCCTCTGGCCTTTGGGTTGTTTGATAGTTCAGAAGGATGAAACGATAAATTAGAATTAATTGCTAGGCTTGGCAGCCAAAAAAAAAAAAAAAAGATTCTTAAGAAGANAGAAGGATGAAACGATAAATTAGAATTAATTGCTAGGCTTGGCAGCCAAAAAAAAAAAAAAAAAGATTCTTAAGAAGAGAATATTTCATCCCTTAAATCCCAAAATCATTTTGACAGATTGGATGAGGATAATACCAATCCGGGTAAGTAGAGATATAACATTTGCTAAAAATTATTGATAAGATTATAAGATGTAAATGATCATCACAACTGCCAAATCCTATAATGGCATATATATATTATACAGCGATTGTTTGAAGTTTGAACGCTCAAAGCTCTGTCCACATAATTCAATACTTCTAAAGACTCCAACAAAATCAGAACAAAAAAGTAGAATAGTGTGAACTTGGGATAGGGCATGAGAAGGTGGCACTTGAAACTCAGATTATACCAGATTATTTAAATGGTAGTCAATTAGAGAATATAAATGTCATAGCCAGAATGCGTATTTATAGGCGTGGAAATTTCAGAAGATGCTTTAATAATATTCCTTAACATCTTTTACCTTATTAGCCAACTCTTTTAGACCTACGAAGAATTTCAAAAGATACCCTTCTTCATTTGGCAACCACTTCATCAGAGCTAGCTAGCCACAACCTAGCTGCGATTTGAAAGTAGACTGTAAAAATTACTGGAAAGGGAGCTTGGCTCCTAGACTCCTGCTTGCGCATGCACTAAAGCTAACTTATATTAAAGTCAAATATATCATATAATTGTATCAAAATACTCTGATATAATCTGAAAACAACAATGATCGATCACCACGTACAGTTGAGTTTGGAAGAGTAAAGTGAGAGTAGATTAAATTAAAATGCTAATTGGGTTACAACAGAAAGATGGATGTTGCCTTCTAATTACCTTAATTCTATCATACAATATTTATTTTAGCAACAAAGAGTCTATATAATTGGCAACCACTGGATGATATCATCAAACATGAAGAGCTTTTGCGGAACATGCAATAATATTTATCTGGGCGGTCGATATCTATTCAAACTCTAAAGGGAAAGCCGAAGATCCAAGCCTTCTTTTAAGTCTTCCTTTTCAGTTCCTTCTTTGCTTTGAGAAGAACCTGGTGGAGTCACATGAGGGTTTTTGATGATCATCTGGCCCTCTTCAAGAAAATCTTCACGTTGAAATGTAGGCTTCCAGACTTCAACTGGCTTTTCTTCCTCAACTTTCCTCTTCATCCTTCGGCTCTTCTCCATATCCTTGGCTGCTGCACATGATGAGTCTGTCATCAGACGAGCACGAGCCTCGCGAATACTTTTGACGAGAGCAAAGAACTTCTCCATTTTCTCTTCATCGTTATCGTCACCTTGTTCTTCTTCCTCCTCTTCATGGCAGAGTTTCCTCTTCTTGCCTGCTGTTGTATTCTCCATGTGGGACTTACCAGGAGAGAGCACAGAGACAAGCTATCTGCCTTCTAGGTTGCTTCTATGTTGCTTCTGCGAGACCCTATCATTATAATTGGTCCTCCACTCTTGGTCAATCTATTCAAAACGTTGGGCCAAATTTGATTCACTGGATGACCCCAATGCCCCTCTCTTCTCTTCTTTCAATTATTTCCGAAAGCGAAAAGGAAAAAAGTAAGAGAAACAAATTCAAACTCAACTAATTATTTTTCTTTTGCTAGATTAATTAACATGGAGAAGGTATATATTACGAATGTTACACACTTTCTAAGATGCTAATCTAATCATTATTAAAGACTAAAAGAATATTACCGAGCCCTTGTTTGAAGATAACCAAATATTCCATCCCATTACCATCATTGCTCATGAACCCTTTATTATTATCTTAAATTAAATTATAATTAGATTTCAATCATATCATGATTACTGAAGTTTCTGACAAATATATAAGTAGGTAAGCTATAGCTAGATTTGACATCAAAATGATTTCATGAGTGAATATAATTATTGGCGACGTAACTACAAAAACAAAAACCAAACAAGAGAAAGAGAAGATAATAAAGTAAATTCAGGTATATAAAGTTGGTGAGTTGTTGCGTCATGGAAGGGAATCTGAATCCGTCATCAACTTACCTAAACGTGACGTATAATTTCCTATCGAGCGACGAGAAGCGTCCCTATTCCTCAACAGGCGCTCTTCCATGTGTGTCTCGTTTAACAGTTAGCCATCCGTGTAGCCTTGTGGAAGGTGTTTTGGGACTTCGGCTACCAACCATATTCTGAATGTCGCTTCTTTCCGCTTTTTCCACCATATGCCAAATTGCGAGCATTTCTCTTTTTAAACAGATGACTAAAAGCAGCCACCACCACCAGCAGCCTGCTTTAATTTTATTATTGGGCTAATTATCAAAACCCCTGTGGTTTAACGGCTACCAGTTGACCCCATGATGTTTCACGTAATAGCAATATACCCTTTACCGTTATCGTTAAAGTGTGAACTTTGGGTAATTTTCTCATGACAATACAACAACTTATTCTTTTATTATCAAATAATATTATAAAAAATTAAATTAAAAAAATTAAATCCCAATAATTCAATCATAAATAATCTGATCCTATGTTTCCCTTCCTATTTCATTCCCCTCTTTCGCTCCTCTTCGTCTCTCATCTATCCTTGGGTTTGGAGGTGGAGAGGTTCGCATCGTCGATTGTGTGGCGGTGTTGGCTGCGGGTGATGAGGATGAAAATAGTCAAATGATTGAATCACTCAGTAGCGGAGATAAAGAGAAATTGAAAGAGATTGAATGGGTTTGGGGAAGAGATTTTGAGAAAGAAGAGTGGATTTTCGAGATCAGAGCGTGGCCTGAGTTGGGAAGGCTCTGTGTGCGTGTGTGGAGGGAGAGAAGAAGATGAGAAAAAGCGACGGTGTTAAATGAAAATATAATATATTTATTTCCTACTTTAATTATTAATTTTTTTTATCTCCGAGTATTTGACTAAAATAGGCCAGTTTACTACTTTACCTCCCTTTTTTGGTATTTTTAACGATTGATAGTTAACGGCAGGGGGTATATTTACCCTGTGAAACGTCACATGGTTAATCGTAATTTTGTTAAACCACAGGGGTTTTATTGAAGTAGCCCTTTATTATAATTATTCAAACCACCTGATGCTTAAGCAGTAAACTGATGCTACTCAAACCACCGGTAGTTGGTTGGATAATTGCTCACTTCTAACTTCCCAACTTGTCAAGATGAGTGATCATCAACATCCTTTATTGCAAAGACTTTAGAAAAAATAATATAAAAAAAGACCAATTCCAGGGGTTTATTTAAAAATTTAAAGATTAACCGACAAGATGGTGCATATTTCAATCTTTAATGCTTAATGACCTCTTAAAGACCGACCCAAAAAAAATAAAACCTTATCAAATGTCTTAAAGTGACAATATGATGTCTACGTGATTTAAATTTGGATCCATTTTCGTAATTGTTTCAAAACTTTATATCAAGCAGTACCTAGAACCAACAGTACATAACTATGGTTAACAACTAAAACTAACATTATATGACTATGGTTAACAGCAGAAAAAATAAGAGAACTTTTTAGGTAGACAGCCGACATGAAGTGGTGGTGGACTTCACTCGATCATATGTACACACTGTACTCCTGTACATTTAAAGTTTAAAGAGTAACAGCTCTCTCGAAGAGGTTGATTCACAATACACGAGAAAGAAGGCAAAAAAGAGTTCGACATCACTTGTCACTTAACAACCAATCAATTAATTAAATAATGGGTCCACTGTAAATTCCCTTCAGAGATCAACCAAGACGCAGAAATTTCCTACCTAACCACCTCCAACCCAGAGTCCAGACCCATGTAAGTATACTTTTTAACTTTTTGTTGAATTTCATCATGTGAGAACTGACCAAATTGGACGGAAACAAGAGCTACCGTCATAGAGATACAGGTGTAACCTGAACAAGAGCCATAGATGACTAAGAACGGACAACAAATCGTCCTATGAAGAAATAATTGGAGTTGTTAACGACGTTCACTGAAGAGATGCAACATCGGCATACGCCATGTATGCTGATTTGCCAATAAGCAAAAAGCTAAATATTCACCGAAAATGAGAAAATAAATGAATCAAATTTAAAGGTGGATTATTTTGATTTTAAATAAAAACTTAAATTTTAAATATAAATATGTCCTTCTAGATGAGACTAAAAATTGTAATTAATGGAGATACCCAGCTGATGAAAAGACGCAGAGGTTGAGTGTAGTCTCAATTCAGAATTCATGACTCCTTTTCGTTTCGTCTCGATCACTATTGTAGTCCAAGTCTGTTATGGGCTGAATATATTGCCTACTCACTGCGCCTAACTGTTTCTTTTCATTCCTTAAATGGACCCTTTCTAGCCCAAACAGACCCCTTTTGATTTTTGACTCGCTCTATTTCTTTATCAAAACCTGATCGACAAGTTGAGTCACGAGACTCGCAACTGACGAGGACTTGTTTCTCATAAGCTCAAATGGTCAACAAAAAATGTCGTCATCATCTGACAACTGGTAAATGCTCCAGCCTTCATGCTTGTCCTTTATTATCCGCTCATTTGCCTCCTAAAACTCTCAATTTCTTGAAGCTTAAAAAAAAATATATATTATTGAATAATACTATAATAGATATACCCTATGGTGGGTTGATGAGAGAGGTCTTAGTGGGTTAGATTCCTTCTCTCTTTATGGGGTTAACTTTAGCAGCCTTCCATGCCACATTCATACGACATTCTCTCCATTTCTATATATGGGAGTAACAGTTTCGGACCCTTTTTTCTTAATTTTGAAGCTGCGATGGATGAACGGGNATAAATACATAGATACCCCCGAGATTTAGTCTAAGTACAAACTCACCTCTGTTATTCATAAAGTAACATAAAAATATCTATTTTGATATTTTAAGTAATGTTAAGACCCCATTTTTATATGTCAAAACCTCCTTGTTTTCTAATTATAGGGGTGTCTATGTTACTTTATGAATAACAAAAATGAGTTTGTTATTTAGGCTAAACCTTAGAGGTGTCTATGTATTTACCCCATAAATGAACTGATGAACATATACAAAAGCATTTAACTATTGCCTTGCCGAGAGCATTTGCCTTTTCCTTGTCTCCCATTTCTNACCCTTTAAGCCTTTATCAAAGATTTCAGCAACTTTTTGTAATATAATCTCGAACTTTGTTAGATCTGACTGGATGCTTTATGTCTTATATGAAGTTTCTAGGAGTCACTAATCAAGACACGCATATACTTGGCCAACTACTTCGTCGTTGTCAGCTTCTATTCAGATTTGAGACTGAGATTGAATCATCCATGCATGGTATATATATTTACACTCTAATTTACATTATTATATCATATATAATACTCCCACGAAAATAAGGGAGAAAATAAAACGAAAATTAATAATTACTTATAAACCACACAATTGNGAGTGGAAAGTGAAGACCCTCGTGGAGGCTGGAGAGCGGTAAGGCATGCAGAAGCCACCGAGGGAAAAAAGTGATAAGAGAGAAAACACTTCTGGGGCAAAAATTAAAAGCGATACAGTCCACAGGTTAAAAGTTTATACTCCACTCAAGGTGTTCTTGTATATATATATATACTTTTGCATAGAAGAGAGAGATTGAAAAGCTGAAATTGGTGGGTGGCAATTGGATTTTAGCCCCTACACCGACCGGCACTAGCGCTTTTCCATAGCACGTAAGTCTACATTCTACTCTTTGATACTTGATAGAGGTCCTTGTTTATGATTATAGTAGCCGCTACGCGTGCATCCCAGATTGAGATGGTTGTCCCTCCACCTATTAGCGACCCAATACTAAAGTTTTTGCTGAAATCGACAATACCTTCTTGAATTGACAAATTCTCTTCAAATCACTCACTTCCACAGTATTTAAATAATTATAAATAATTTCTAATTGTGTTTCTTGTTCCCTTGTGGATTTTCATATCCTTTCTTTTTACACAAACTTACATGTCATGTAGAAAGTTGGATATGATCTACTTTCTCGTTTGAACTAGATGACTATCAATACTGATAAATTAAGGTATATCTTAAGTGCTTGATCAGGTTTTTGAATCACAGATGATTGATGGATTTCTATTAAATCACATATTACACTGCTTAGCATGTAGTTTCATTAGCTCATCATAAAGCCAAAATTTCTTGTAAGAGTTCCCTAAAAAAGACATGCATGAAAGCCATCGAGCAATTGGTAAAACTGGATTCCAGAGTAAAGTTGCTTGTGAGTTGATGCCACTTTTATTTTCTGACTCAATCGGTGGGGTTCATAGTCTATTACCTGTTCTTACTAAGAAAAAAAGACTCAAAGGGCGATGATAAGTAGGACGTGCATGTAATTGGTTAGACAGCTGAAATGATTGTGATCATGCCCTAGCATTGCTCAACGTGCAATCCGACGTCAATGCCTCTTACATAGCATGGTAAGGAAGTGGTCCGCACTTAATTACGGTTTATCATGTATCTACTGCTGCGCACCTATGCTGATAAATATTCTTTCCATCTTGTTAGACCAGAAATAGAAAATGGTAACGTGGCCACATCGTCAGCCGGTGTCAATGGCATGAATGTCTTCTTCTAATCTTTAACTCTTCCTAGTATTTAAAGAGACGATGACACGTGGGTTTTTTCTCTTATGGATAGTTAAGATTTGTTTTTACTTTATTAATTCATCTTCTCTAAAAAATTACTTAAAACTAAAGTTAAAAAGAGAGTCCTGGTTTTATTCGCAAATGGCTGCCGTTGATCGTCTTACGAGCTACTGTATACTAGCAAATAAATTGCTATAGTTCTGCTTAAGAGTCTACTAAATTAAAGTATAGCAACAGAGGTGTGGATATATAATAGTATTTGAGTAAAGGAAGGTGCTCGCTATCAAATTTGAATAATATTAATTAGAGAAAGATGCTCCCTATCAAGCTGTGCCACACATCTATACGATTTTGTGATAATGTTTTAAACCTTCATTTCTATGGCTTGATTGATGCAATAAGAACCACAGCTGCTCTCCTAATCTCAGATAATAACAACATGATAATCATGTTTTAGGAAGAGACAAAAATTCTCACCAGTCCATAATCATCATACAATAGGAAATACATCATGATATATCCATAATGTTCAATTGTTTACATGTACATTGGAACTATGTTTTACATACATATGAATCCAGTGGATCAGCATTCAGCAACGATCAATGTCACTGTCCATGACGGATCGAGGAACGCCCTCCAACAAGCAGGAGACTGGTGGAATCGTTAGTGTTTCCAAATCTCCATAAGCATTCCAACAAAACGGGTCTTTCATTAGAACTCCTTGAGCCGGAAGAAGCTCAACATCCGAGAGTGTCAAGTTAGTGCATGGAACCGAGTCACTGCAGGCGAAATGCATTGGTGGGCTGCGAATATCATAGGTTCCTTTTATGTTTGAATATAGAATGTCTGATACATAGACTGCCGATGTTTGGTTTATGCAGGCCTTGGTGAGGCAGTAGAATTGATCAATTATAATGGGGTTCCTGACGTTGTTCATGTGAATATTACTGAATGTTATTCCCGTTACGGCTCCAGATCCACCTTGCCATGTCTTGATCCTAACTCCATTGTCTGACACTTTAATGACTGAGTCTCTAACTGTGATATTAGAAACACAGGCTCTGGAATTGTGGTTGCCTAGACTCCCAATGCTGAGTGGAAGCCGAAAGAGAAAATTAGAAAATATATATAAGATTAAAAACTCTATATTAATAATAAAATGTACTAATTAATAGAGTACCTGATGCCGTGACCAGGTCCACATGTTATGTTCCTTATGTCTACATTGTAACAACCTGATCCAATGGATACACAGTCGTCACCTAACAAAAGAAAGATCACGGAAAATAGCTTAATTAATTAATGAGATTCTTTCTACTGTAGATAGAGGAATTCAGAAGATTTAGGAAGTTTAGGGCAAAACCATTGGAGATCACTGAATTATATATTTCGACGCCATTTGTGTTCTCTATGTGGATCCCGTCAGTGTTGGGACTAAGGGCAGGAGCCGTTATGTGAATGGATTCTATGTGGACATTCCTGCAGTTGTCAAATCTAAAGTGGAATTGAGGGCTATCCTTGATTCTAAGCCCTTGCACAGTCAAGTTAGAGCTCATGAAGAACCTTATTGCCTGGACCGTGAAATAATTTGCATGAGATCGAGACAATGCTTTAAGGTGACAGGAAAACGAAGATGCAAATAAAGTCTGCTCTCGAGTACTTACAATGGGGCTATCACATGGTCCAGGCGATGTTGTTCTGTTTATTCCCTATGAAATGAAATGTCTGAGATTAGAAATAATGTAAGTAACAACATAAGTGGATGAGATTCAAGAATAAATTTTGAATACCTTGTGCGGTTTGCAAGGCAGATCCCACCATTTTTGTCCTCGGCCATCAATTAGACCACCTCCTTGCAGCGACATTTCATTGATTCTGTAGAAGACCAGCCATTGACGCTTGCTGTTTTTTTGTGCCCAGGAGTCTGGTCCATCAGGAGGCATAAGAGTACCATCAACCTTCTCAGACGCCAAAATGCCAATCACCAAATCCCATCAGTTCGTTTTACCTTTAAAGAGCTAAACGATAGTACAAACAAGCTGCCCAGAGTAAAAATTACCTGCAACACTAAGCGACCTTGACAAGGACCGGTAAAAATTGTGGATTGAATCATGAAGGAGGAACCATAAGGAATAAGGAGGACGGCGGAATCATTTTGCTGGCAGGCTGTGTCCCAGGCCATCTTGAATGCTTCAGTGTCATCTGCTATGCCATCACCAACTGCACCAAATTTACGTACATCTAAGACAATAGTAGAATCATAGGTATTCCCATTGTCGGGTGAATCGGCAGGTGCTGGTGAAGGATATGGAGCTCCAGTAGGATTATAGCCATAATTCCCAGGGTTAGGTAGATGAGTAGGCTCAGGTGAAGGAGAAGGAGTCCCAGTAGGATTGTTAGTATTCCAGTTATAAGATGGGCTAGGAGCTTTCATTGTGGGCGAAGGAGCAGCAGTAGAATTATATGCATTTGTGTCATTAACTGGCTCAGTATGCTGCGGTGCAGGAGAGGGAGGCTCCAGAAACTCATGTATTCTGTGATGATGGGAATGTTTGTGTTTGGTATGGTTATGCCTTCTGGCTTGGATAGATAGGAAGAAAGATATGAAAGAAATGCAGAATATAAGCAATGGCACCCGGGAGTAGGCCATGTCGAGCTCAATTCTCTTTAGTCTGAAACAATAACAACTGACGAAGTTATGCTTTTAGATAAAACAGAGAAAAATTCTGTTAATAACACAAACTCTCACTTTGCTATAAATGGGTCTTTTCACTTGCTGGGATACTCGGCTAAACTTGATTTGTCACTGTCAGGAACTAAACAAAAGAAAAGACTGAGAAGGGATACACCTGAGAGTGAATTAATGATGAACACCCTAAGTTTTGGGAAGTTGAATGAAGCAACGGAGCGAGTACAAATTTCTAAGTTTAAGTGAGTATGTGAGCACTTGAGCAACTTGTCAAATAGTATAACTAGGTTCGGCTTTGGAATGCATGCAGAATCAGAAAGGCTGAATTGCCATATATATAATAGATAAGAGCAACTATAGTGGAAGGGAGCTTTCAGAAACTAATATTATTTTAATAGGTTTTGGTGGCGGGAACCATCCAATTGCATATACGCATTGGCTCTTTTTGAGAATGTGGAGTCTGCATATGACCGTTCTGGAAAAAGGTAAACGGAATAACAAGAAATCAGATGCGTGGGCGGTCGATAACTCCCCCATGTTCCTCCCATAACTTTCACTTTCATCGGTCCCCTATCTACTAATTTCAGCAATCTAATAATTTATTTCTTTTTATAATCAACATAATAAGTTTAAGAGCATGCCCATTGAAAGGATAACGTAATCCTGAAATCAACAAATTCAACCGAATCCAGTTTTTAAATGGAGAAGCATCTCGCTACAGTACTTAGTATTGCTTATAGTTCAACAAATGATAGAAGAGGGAGGCCATGCACAGTTAAATACAGCTTGACCTTCATTTGCTAGCTATTTAATGTGGATATCATTACTAATTGGCTTTCCATAATCAAGACAGAATACATATTTATGGGAAATCTCGCAAATGATTTCAATATGATTTGCTGCTAGCACACGAACATGGCTATTAAACTCTGTTAAATTATACTTGTGATTTCCTACTAAGATCAATAATTACTAGAAGTGCCAAGGATTGTCGTATCTTATATCAATATAATCGCTGAAAATTGGGAATTATCATTAAATAAATAAGAGTTCTTCCATTACAATAATGGGTGGAAAATAACTCCTTTTCAGAGGAAAAAAAGGTGGGAAAGAAGAAAAAAGGACCTTCTTAAAAATTAAAGGGTGAAGGCGAGACTGCACTTTGCATCATTGTTCATTGTTTTAAGTGGTCACATGATGATTGCAATCATCAGGAAAATAAATGCATAGGAGTATTTCTGATATGTCCCATGGTAATTGAACTGTTAACAATTGAATTACACAATTAATGTGTTCTCAGGCAGCTATTTTTTAGTCCATGAATAGAGCCAGCACTTTAATGGGTCAATCAATCACCATTATCCGAGAATCAGATGAATATGGTTTCACCATTCGCCCACCTGATTAAATTAAGTAGTACAGTGGAACGTGCAACAAACCAACAAAAAGGTACAAGTATAGAAGAGAAAATAAACATTATCTCTAACTAACCAACCAACCATCCCCTGTTTCGAGTTGTCTGTTTTTAGTTTTCAATTTTTGGTTGCGAGACAAGTTATGGCCTGTTTAAAAGGTTTCTCTTCACTTTCGGTTTACGTGGCTAGTCGGCTAGTGCACTTAGAGCTCTTCATTATATTGCAGCTCCTCCTTTTTTTCTTTTTTTTTTCACCGACAAAATTAATGGGAAGTATATTTTGATAGCCAATACAATGATGACCTGATTTTCCAAAACTGCAAGTGATTGGTTCTTAACTGGAAGTTGGTTTGTTCTTGGGCGATGCCCCTATGCACATATTCAGGGAATATTCTTTGTTTCTTACATTAGGATGGGCCTCCGGGTTTCACTCTATAATCTATATTTGAAACGGTGTTCTAGTTTTTCAATTGGCGTGCAATATGGATGTCTTCTATTCTAACAAGTGGTATGACCGAAACATGCTTGAAAGGAACGGTGAACTGAGAAGTCTTCAACCCATTACTGACTATATTATCCTATTGCGGCTTCCATCGCCGCCAAATCTATACAAAAAATAAGTGATGACTAATGGAGCCAATTAAAAGATGGTTATATGGTGAAATTAGAGTGGCTTCCAATAAACATCAGTGTGCATGGACGGTGTTCCATGAGCAGCCAAGTGAGACTTCTACTACTAGTACTCTTCTTTTAGTGGGTTATTTGATGATGTTTCAACGCACTGGATTGAAGGCAAGACATTAAGCATGCTAAAGAAGATGGGGCTACGAAGTCTTTGTTTTTAACTTTCAAGCTGCAAGCTTGTGAGTAGCGAGTGGGGTGACATAATCCCAATTACCGTATCTTTCACGAGTGGAATGTTAAAGACTTAAAATTGGCCATCTCACACACCACGCTTTACCCTCGGCGTGACCAACGCATTTCCCTAGGACTAGGAAATTGACTGGTGTAGGCCCTGTATAAGTATGACTGTATGTGTATGTCCACCTTCCCATTTACACTTCTAAAGGACAAAGTTCCTTTTCTTTTAGTTTTACCCCCAACTTATCTACTTGCTTAAAATTTTCAAGCCAACTATCCACTCCATTTTTCGTGTCCTGATTAGTGACACTTCCTTTGTTAGTCCGAAACATTGATATTTAACAAGGCCCTTAAACATCATGCAATGAGAGTGCTTATTCATAGATCAAAGTTGCTTGCCCAGTTCTACAAATTGCTTAATATTATAATCCGAGCTTTTAGATTTCATCATCCCGCACTCGAGAAAAACCTTAAGTGCTTTTATTTCGAATTTCAAGAATCATTGTTACCATGATATCTTGAAGCCATTCTGGCTCCAATTTCGAACATTATCGTGGAGATGGGCAAAGTTACAAGATGTATCAAATATGTAGCCAAAACGGCACGAGGAAACAAACAACAATCACTAGACGGATTTTACAATCTGAACCTGGCACAAATGTTTGTGGAAAAAATGGAACACTTTCTAGTTGATTTTAAGATTGGTGAAGTAAAGAATGCTGGAGGAAAACAACTCCGTTTCCAATATGTCATTACTATATGTCGCTGTCAACTGAGAATCAGCGTACCCATTGAGGTCTTATGTGAATATTAAGAACATTCTCCATCTCCTTTCTACAAATAAAGAGAAGAATAAAAATGCTAAAAAATCAATAAAGGGGACAAATGAACATAAGGGATACAAAACAAATAACACAGCTTCCATATGATCACTTGAAACAGGCCACTAGCTACATCTCTACAGAAGGATATATTTTTCTGCAAGGAGCAGGCATAAACTACATAGAACCCAATCACAACCCAAGGAATGCACACTGCTTTCTTGCATGCTCAGGGATCAGCTTCAACAGCATATCAGCTGGCATTCCTTTCAGTTCTAATTAACAGGAAGGCAACATCAACAATCATCAGGTAAAGCAATAAATGGGTGAAAGAATCAAGAGAAAAGATCATGTAAGCTCTAGTTCAGTACCATGTGGCTTAAAGTTGAATAATGGAGGAAGGAAACGTCCATTAGGGAGGCGGGTGTTAGGATCACGTAGCTCATCAAAGAAGGGATGAATCAGAGCTTCCAGCTGCATCAAAAATAAAAACATGACTATAAAGTTAAGTATAAAAGAATGAGCAATTTTGTCGCAAAAAGGACATAAAATTAAAACTGCAAATATATATTTTATGGAAAAAGACCCTGAGTAATGATAGTTTCAATCAACTAGATGAAATGAATGTATTTTTTATAAGTATTGATTGATAGATATATAACTGCCAATTAAAAAAAAAAAAAAAAAATTGATTACACAGCTTGTAAGAAAATTCGAACTCACAGCTGTGCTTCGAAGATTTGGAGAGTACTGCAGCAGTCTAGAGACAAGATCCACAGCTTCTGGGGGCATGCGCTTGTGGAATATCTGAAAAACAACAAAGTTTGATAAATATACTCTAATACATTAAATTCTTATGTAGTAGAGCAACCACAAATAGTACCTTGTGCCATGGGTGAGCTTTAATTTGGGGAAATTTGAACTCTGTATAGTTAGGATTCATGCACTTAATTTCCTCCCTAGTTGGGGTACCTAAAACCTGCAAGAGAATAACCAAAGTCATAAGAGGAACTTTTTAAATGGGAAAAAGAAACATGACAGGCATCCAGCATGATCAAGCCAATAAGATATTTAGGAGCCACGGATAAGAAAAGAATATATTAGATCTATCAACCTAGCATATTGGCTTCAACTAGTCTCAAGTAGAGACCATTGTTCAGCTTTTATCAAGTAATTCCTGTTCACAATTACCTTGATGATTTCAACAAGCTGGTCTACGCCACTCTCACCAGGGAAAAGCGGCTGGCACCAAAAGAAACATAATATTAGTTGTTTTTACAAAAGAATTTCCTAAAGTAATAAAAAATTCAACCATATAGAAAGAAGCTATTTACCTGGCCAAGTAGTAGTTCAGCCAGAACGCAGCCAGCAGACCAGATATCAATTGCTGTAGTGTATTCTGTTGCACCAAATATAAGTTCAGGTGCACGATAGTATCTAGAACATATGTAAGAAATGTTTGGTTCTCCTTTCACCTGTCAAAGTTAAACCCCAATCAGTACATTCAGACATCCCATGAAACAGCAGATAGATAATTGTAGAAAGATATAGCACCAACCAAGACTTTTGCACTTCCAAAGTCGCATAATTTCAGCTGGTGGGTATGTGGATTGACCTGTTATAAAGAAAGCATGATTTACGGTTAGTAGTGCACAAGATTAATGGGCACCAATCTATATGTGGTATCTATGCTGAACTCTGTTTTAACTTCGAATTTCATTACTTCATTTCTGCATTAAATCCTTTATAAATGCTATGACATATGAACACCTCTAAATGAATCGTAAATATCCTTTCTAAGGTCCTCCATTAATGCTCAACTATATTCATAATTACATAAATGTTGGTTAGTCATTGTAAAACCTGGACAATGAAGGAGCTATGCTTGCAAGTATAATTCTAGTAAATTGTTCTTATTGTTAAGATTTCAACTTTTGCAAGTCTAAGATATCATCGAGAGCCTCAACTAATATGTCCAATACCATGCAAAAATGTCAGATACACAAATGTAAAAGCATAAATCTAAGCAAAACAAGAAACCGATTTAACCAAGGGTCCTTGCTAATATACCAGTAGATTTTGAGGCTTTATATCCCTGTGGCACACTCCAATTGTATTATGAATGTAAGCAAGTGCTCTACAGATCTGCAACACATCATAAAGAAAACTTACTATCAAAACCACCAGCTAAAACAAATAGCAAAATACAAAGCAAAAGTAAGCAGTTTATAACTCCAAAAGTAACATTCTATAACATGTCATATGAATAAATAAACTACAAAAACAAAATGGTAATACAAACCATGACTTATCCTACATTTTGAATAAAGTATAAACAAATAAACTTCAGACCGTATCTTGAATTGCAAGTTCTCACCTGGTAAAAGTAAAGTTTAACGTATATCAGTGGCATCCTTTGGTTCATCTTATAATGGTGTTTAATCACCCGGTGGACAGTCTCTGGCACATACTCCAGAACTAAGTTAAGATATAGCTCATCCTTTTCAGTTGTTGAAAAGAAACAGTGCTTTAGTGACACAACATTGGGGTGGTCCAGAAGACGCATTGTTTGCAGTTCCCTGTTCTTGTACCTCTTATCTTGAAGAACCTTTTTTATAGCAACAGTCTCACCAGTTTCTAAGCACTTGGCCTAAATAACACACAGCAAGAAAGCAAAATAAGTACTTAACTAGTATGAGAACATCAAATCAGATAAAACCCATTAAAGTGCTTGAACTATTCAACTAAAACTATGCAAATTACTGCCTATCTTACCTGGAAAACTACTCCAAAAGATCCATGCCCAACTACACGCTCAGCCATGTAGCTTATTGTCTACAATCATTGAGAAAAATATATAAGTATAGGATAAATGAACTACAAAACTTAATCATCCAAAAGGCACCATAATATTTTTCTCAAAAGTAAAATTAAAAACCTGCTTTGGCTGGCCATTTTTACCCCCGATAGTGGTGACAATTATATGACCTGTCTCTGTCCCATTGCCATCAACCACAGTTGCTTCCATTTCCTGTAAATATTCAATAGGTTTCAAGTAGTTCATATTAAAATTTCACAAACCAAATGATAAAGAGGACTTACTTTTTAATTACTTTTTAAATTAAAAAAAATCAATTACCTTATCATCCCTGATTTTCATGTCATTCATCTCCTCGGGCAACCTATCAACTCCTACTGTATTTCCAGTGGGGTCCCTTAATCCAGAGGCAGGTGCTACACTTACAGAAGCCATCAGCTAAAACGGAACGCCAAAATCCCCTCTTTGGAACTCACCTTCTCAACTCGATGGGAGAAATTAATAGCTCACCTGCAGAGCACATAGACACCTTAGAACCCTGATGTTAAAGCAGACAACGTAGGTATACTTGTATTTACATGAACAGATATATCCATCCATGAATCTATAAATAAGAAAAAAAAAATATAGATCTCGTCGCAGTTTAAAAGTTGCGAAGGAAAGAAAAAACAGATTGACGAAATTATCATAGTATCAAACAGAAAAATTTACCCAACCAAAAACTCGATTTGTTCACACCACACTTAGAAATGTAAACTATTTAAACTCAACAGATTACATCATTAAAAAATCTCCTAGACTATGAACTTATCACTGTACCGAACAGTGCATGCACATAAACGGCAAAAGTTTTAGATTCTTTACCTGCGCAGCCATTAATGAACATCAGAAATAAATTAACGACGAAAGAAGGCGCAGAACAAACACATTCAAACCCAGAAAATATTTCATGTTATTTCCCAAGAAAGCCGATACTAGCCATTCTCTCAACAACCCACTTATACTTGATAAAGCTAACACTTTAATTTGTTCTCTAGTATGTTAATGTTAGAACTCATTGTTAAAAATCCGAGAAAAAAAATCCCATCTTAAAGAAGCTCAATGCAGCTAATTGAGTTGCTTTGCTCTTAGATTTCGTCCTTCTTAGCTGGTTTAAACTAAAACAACATAAAACATGAGAAAGAATAAAATAAAATCTTCCATTAAACCCAGGAAAAAAAATAAATTGAAGATCTAGATACAGGGATCAACGAAAAAAAAAAAGAAACTTGATCCAGAAAACAAGTTAAAGAAATTACCTTTGGGGCAGCTGCGAAGGATCCATGAGATGAGGAAATTGATCTGTAGGTAGGAAGAAGTAATAGTGGAAATAGTAAGGGTAATTGTTGTTATGGGGAGTGGGTTGTTTGAAAGAGAGAGAGTTGTTGCTTTCTTGGTCTTGTTTGTTAGTGTATGAGTATGATGAAGGTGGTGGTGGTGGTGATGGTGGTGACAGTCAACACAGAGCCCAAACATTTATGTCTT
Organism: Bursera palmeri; assembly: GCA_026225775.1. Taxonomy (NCBI): domain Eukaryota; kingdom Viridiplantae; phylum Streptophyta; class Magnoliopsida; order Sapindales; family Burseraceae; genus Bursera; species Bursera palmeri. Next base: position 40,163 of record JANKKB010011234.1, read on the forward strand.
TTTTTAATCTCTTTTTCTCACTTTTCATGGTTTCTTCTTTTTGACCGTTCAAACCTCCCCCTGCCCCACTCCTCCGCCTTTTTTTTTATCATCACAATAAAGTTCCCGTATTTATTTATATTTTTCATTTATTTTTGTCTACTACTATCCACCACCACCACCACCAAGTTGCTGCTTTGTCACGACTAGTCAGTACTTCATAAGTAGTTTTATTTGATAATTTTTAATGCTTCATAACTCAAGATCCATCATCGGATGATTTTTACAATTTTAAAGGAGACTTTTTGTCCATCTCTCTCGAATATTGATCATTACAATTAAATTTTAAATATTTTATTTTAATTCTTTTTACATAATAATATTTTTTAATTGTGTAAAATCTAATGATTAGTAAAAGATAATGGGGTCATACTATGTTTTTTATTTGTGTAATCACATTGAATCATATAATAAGTTTGTAAAATTAAGAGACTGATAAAAGCGGCATTTTTAAAGTATTTATGCATAGTTATATATCGTCAAACGTCAATAATTATAAGTTCAACTCTCCTTTTCGGTGATGAAGACCGAGCTTTGTCTTAACAAAATAATAATCCGTAATATTCAAGTTCAACCTCAATAAAAAGCTCAAAATTTGACTGAACTACCCTCCTCTCTTTGTTCTCTCTTTGTTCGTTCGTTGTTTTAGATGCTGAAAACCGTCAACCCGAGCCCTGACCAGACTTTTCGAGCTTTGATGGCGATGATTAATTGGATAGGACTTGCCCTTTAGAATATTTGAAGGCGCGCCTTTGCCGCTTTGAAGACTGCACTTTCAATTTTTTTTTCTATTTATTTATTACAATTCTTTTTTTTCACATGCTGTAAAAATCGTTTGTGAGATGGCCGATGTCCCCAGTTCAAAAATCAAAGACAACTAATAAAGTAGAGATTCCCATGCACGATACAGGCCACGTGGAATTGGATAAACATGAAGTTGGTAATTATCTTGTCAAGAAGAATCACTTATCAATAGTGGCAATGAATTTTAGCCACTTCAAGCTCATAAACTTACAATGTTCTGCAATGGACTCTAAATCCAAAAGTTGAAAACTCCATAATCTTCATCAACCCATTTCACATTCATACACAAGTTTGTTATTGTGATTGTGTTGAATCTTCATATAATGCTGTTGTTAGTCGATGCATCAGGATTTTGGAAGCGTAGAATTTGTGGCAATGACTATGAAAGAGAGAGGGGTCTCGTTCAAAGACATTATCATTGCATTTATGACCATAACTATGGTTGCTGCAATAATCAGGTAGGAGGAAGAAACCGCTAAGCTTCATCACTATCAACACTCCTCCAATAATGCATTTGGTTTCGGACCAATAGGTTATTGGGTTAGCATCAATCAACCCCCCTTCGGCCCACTGTAGACGACTAGGCCCTAGATTATATTCAGAAGAAATGTGGCCTAATCCCTTGTAGGCCTTGAGCACTACAATTGACGACTTCGACGTGTCGTTGCCCCACCACACAACCGTCAATTGATTTTGTGTCATATTATTTATTAATATTTATTATTTTAAATTTTATATAATCATTTTATCAACCAATTGATATTACATTGCATTATATATATAATATTATTTATAAATTAAATTTTATTTAATAGGTTAAATTATATAATTTAAGGCTTAATTCATATCCGTATCTAATAATTTATAGCAAATTCAATAACTTGAAAAGTGGGGTTTCTTTTTTTTTTTTTTCTAAATTGTTAAAGGGCTTTTTTTATATTAATATAATAATATATGTCAAATTTTAAGTTTGGAATTTACATCATTGAAGTAACATTAACAGTCGTTGATATGAAATGGGGGTTAGGCAAGCCAGGTCAAAGCTTCAGCCGGCCTGGCTACGCTTATATAAATGCGTATAGCCAAATCGGTTACACTCATAGAAACTGAATTACTGTGCTAGTTCTTGCTTAGAAAAGTCTCACAGTCCGCAGAAGCGTACATGTCTAAACTAAGGCAGGAAAATATCTGTCTCTCTCTATATATTAATATAATAAAAAAAAAACCGTTTTTTGATCATCCATTGAATTCAGGGAATCCGTTGTGTTTTGCGCACAATTTCATATTTTCCAGCATTTGTTCTTTCTAATGTCTTTTATTCCTACGATTGTTCTACAACTTATCATCAACTTATTCTGTTTATTTCATCAGGTTACAGGGTAAGGTTGCTATAATCACAGGAGCAGCAAGTGGGATTGGAGAGGCCACTGCAAAGGTTTTTGCTGAACATGGGGCTTTTGTTATCATCGCAGACATCCAAGATGAATTAGGAAACCAAGTCGTTGCCTCAATAGGCCCTGATAAAGCTTGTTACCGTCGTTGCGATGTGAGAGATGAAAAGCAAGTTGAAGAAACCGTAACCTTTGCAATAGAGAAATATGGCACCCTTGATATCATGTACAGCAATGCTGGCATCTTTGGTCCCATGGCAAGTATCCTGGATTTGGAAATGGCCCAATTCGACAATACTGTAGCCATAAATCTGCGCGGTTCAGCAATAGCTGTGAAGCATGCAGCCCGAGCAATGGTGGCTAATAAAATTCAGGGCTCAATCATTTGCACGGGAAGTCTTGCATCGACTCTAGCTGGTACTTCGCCTCATGCTTATACCATCTCTAAACATGGTCTACTAGGTCTTGTTCGATCAGCTTCAAGTGATCTTGGACAGCATGGGATCAGGGTCAATTGCATTTCTCCTTTTGGAGTTGCCACGCCTATGGCAACCAACACGTTCAATGTGGATATAAGCAAGATAGAGGCTTTTAGTGCTAAAATATCCAACTTGAAAGGTATTACGTTGCGGGCTAAACATGTTGCGGAGGCTGCACTTTTTCTTGCTTCCGATGAATCAGCTTATATAAGTGGACACAACTTGGCTGTTGATGGAGGGGCTTCTGTTATTAATAATCTTATGGCGACGATGAGAAATTGATGCGTACGGCGCTATTTTCACATAATTCGCAACTTTTAGCGTCCACGTCCTCCTAAACTCATCGACTTACCATCATGTTATCGTTGAATATTGATGCAATGTACTGCTTTTAGTATATTTAAGTGTTTCGATTTCATTAATCGACTGGGGCCTCTGGTCTTCAAGCTTTTCATTATGTGAGGACACATTAAATCCACCATTTATGCCCAGACTGACTAAAAAAAAAAAAAACCTGCCCTGGTGGGGCCGATTTACATCCGAGTATAAGGACTGTAATAAGTAATAAGTATATATATAAGAGAAGTTATTAAAACTTGACCAAAACTTTAGGCCTGCTTATGATTTTTTTTTTAACAATTATATTTACCTGATTCGGCTATACACAATATCAAACAAAGCTTAGCCGACGAAAAATCAAATAAACTGTCATATGTCGAACCCAGCTGAAACAGACATATTTGTAATTTACAATGACTGCTGGGGAGAGAAGATGTAGGAAAAATCACAATTTCAGCCGACCTGAAGCATTAGTTTCCAACAAAGTAGACTTAAAATTGGTGTAAATTCCAAGGACAACGACCAATTTCCCTGGTCAGGATATTGGCTAATATTATTTTTTGTATAAATGGCTACAAAGAGGTGAGACAGCCTCTCCATTTCTCTCAATTAATCAAAGTTCAAATGTTGTATGCATTTGATTGTTTGGTGATTAAACAAAATTAAGTATTCAATATTGTTTTCAGGGCATACGATTTCTTGATGGAGAGCTAAGAGTAAAACATTGACGTACGGATCCAGCAGCCAATATTGGATATCCTTACGTCATGGCAAATATTCAAGTTCTAATGCATGTTCTAATGCTTGCTGAAAACAAATAAACATGTACCTTGTCCGGAGGAATAAGCTATGATGCTTTTCTTGGGTTGCTAAAATCCTTAAAGGTGCTGGAAGTGGGGCTTGGTTCACCAGGTGTTTCGTTGCCAAGAGAAAGAGAGACAAAAGGCTAGAATACTGCCACTCTCTCCACTAACCTCAATAGTAACTCTAATGTACAAATTATATATTTGGAAACAGAATTTTTTATACAAATTTTTTAATATAATCTTAGTCATTTATCTACAAAATCTAATGGTTAAAATTTAAAATAAAAAAATTATATTTAAAAATTTCAACTTATAAACTATCTTAAAAATCTTTGACACAAATTTTTAAACACAAATTTAAACAAAATCTTAACTATTCATCCATGAAATCTAATATTTAAGATTAAAAATAAAAAATTTATATTTAATTATATTAATTCATCAATTACCTCGACCATTAGATTTTATATATATATATATAACGACATCCAACGTCTAAACATGATTTGTTGGGTCCTGCTCGATCAGCTTCAAGTGAGCTTCGAAGACAAGGTATTAGATTTAATTGTATTTCTCCGCTCGGAGTTGCAACATCCTTGGCATTAACCGTGCACAATTTAGATCCAAGCAAATGCAAGCCATGAGTTAGCTTTATCCAGCCTCGAAGGAATAACATTGCAGCCTAAACGTGTTGCAGAGGCTGCTCTTTTTCTCGCTTCGGATGAATCAACTTGCATCAGTGGCCATAACTTAGCCATTGATGGAGGGGTAAGTGTCGTTCGTAATATAATGTCAATGATCACAAATTGACATTGCTCTAATTTCTTACAAATATCAAAACTTCTTGTGAAAAGTTAGTTCATACAGCTATAGGAAGGTATTGACTATTGTTAGTTGCTACAGCAATATGAGTGGCTCTACAATTTCTCTTTCAATGTTTGATTTTTGGTCTAACCTAAACTTGACTCTTACTAAACTGGCCCAAATTCCCGAACATAACAAGACTGAAGCCCACCCTCCGATCAACATTGATGCTGCCAAGCCTGGCTCTGTGACCCCCAAAAAAAAAAAAAAACAATGATTGAGATAGTTGACATATTAGTTTCCAAAGTGGTAAAGCTTAGGACACCTCTATTAGACGATTACATTCATGAATCTTGAATCATGAGGAAAATTTTATCCACTAACCACTAACAAAGTGGATAAATAGAGAAGCATTAGTCCAATAATTATTGAGTCACAATTTGGCAATTTGCCGACAGTAAAGAAGACATCTTGATTCAATACATCACAAGGCATGGTTTTGGCCTTTTGGGTTTGGCTTCGCCATCTGGTTGTTTCAAGTTCACACGCTTTTCCAAACTTTCTAAATTTGCGTAGAGAAAACATCCACCGCTATTAAAATAATTGTGTTTTTAACATTGCTTTCCGCATTGCAATCACCATCTGATTACTCCATTAAGTTAATGTAGCACAAATTTGATCTAAAACTGCTGATGATTCGAACTCAGCTGCCCTTATCTTATCTAATGAAAATCATTCGTACTCACAAAAACACCCTTTGGAAAAGTATCTTTTAATGCTTGTTAAGACTCCAATAAAATGGTCCTCCTTCTGGATTTCTCCCTATCTCTATCATTTACAGGATGATTAGGACTTTCCCAAATTATTGGTCACTTGAAAAGCTTTCGGTCCATACATATGAGTCAAACTCCACAAATTGGAAGTTAAGTTCTCCAGCTTTATCCGTCTGTATGGCAGCCACAAGGCTCAATAGAATTGTTTCTTTTCATTTGAATATAAAGTCTATCAAGGCAGCCACGAGGCTCAATAGAATGGTTTACAGTTCACATAACGAATCTAAGTAAAGATAAAGCTAATTAACCTGGGTTGATGCCTCCCCAAACGCATCACAAAACAAGTGGTGAGGTCATACTCGATCTGCCCAACAACCATGAGTGTGGTTTTGCCAAAACAAGGGGGGGACCAAAACCAAAACCATGAGCATGAAGCTTAATTATCTAATTAAATATTCTATGCCTCGGTAAGGGGAAACGCGCCTTGTCTAATATGGATGAGCATAGGATTAAACTACACTTGGATTTGGAAATTCCTTTCTCTATACGATTGAGGGGCATACTTATTACTATTGAAAGCACAATATCATTACTCTCACAGAACCTTCCACCAATGCTTATTTAGAAGCATAAACCAACTAGATGGACCAATCATTTAGTGGTTTGGCTGATCGGACCACCAAACCCACTATCGATAACTTTTTTTTATTGTAATTGTTCAAGCTGTGCGCAAAGTGCAATATTATTAAGAAGTGTTTCCCAAATGGACCTATCCAGTTCAACCCATTTAATCATATTACGTTAACGATGCATGCAAAATTGCAAATTATTGCGTACCAAAAGGATAAGTATCGCTTTGGGGCGAGGCGATCAATGATATGATCCATGAGTGTGCAATCACTATTGAGCTAAAAATAACTCATATCTTACAATTGAAACGTTATCCACTAAATTAAATTTTTAATTGGGATAGTTTCTTATAAAGTTAAGATCAAGATGACTTAACTGTTATTCAAATATGAAATAGTTTATAAAATGTGAAAGTCATTAAAAAACATGTGAGTCTTAACCCATTTTTAAATATTATTCACATCGAGGGATTAGCTGATCAACTTCTTCATAATTTACCTACATCCTGAAATCAATGAACAGAGAAAATTGTCCTGTGGAGATGGTTGCCTTTTCGGCTACAAGTCAAACACTCGAGGAGGACTCTTTGATTTGGGTTTAACACTCGTCAAAGGGAGATTAAACCGCGTATTAATTTTCAATGGTATTGGTGGGTACATGGGCAAGTGCTCAGGTTTGATTTGGTATTAAATATTTGCACTAGAAAAGTAGAAGATGGGAAAAGTTTGGTCACTCGTCAAACCCTTGTTATCAAATATAATTTCCTTACCTGACGTCATCTAATACGACATGCCCACAATGTGAAATCGAAAAAGATTAAAACGCCAAAAAGATTCATAATTTTTTAATTTATTAACAAATTATCAGTACCAAATTTTATAATTCTGTATAAATTATTCTTACGGGGATAACCCAAAACATAGAAAATTCAATTATATTGTGTATGAAGAAATGGATTAAATTATTTTATTTTTGAAAAAAAAAATGGCAGTTTGGTACAAAATCTCATTTTACACATGGGGCGATGGCCGAATATATCAGGCTTTCAACGTGGATACCAAAGAATGGAATCACTGCAGTGTAGACAATGAGTTTTTCAAAGGGATATTAACTCTCAGCCCCCCGTTAAATTTTTTAGTCAAACTTAGCATCCCACTGAATTGAAACTAACACAGACCCCCAACACTGTAGCACCGTTAGTTATTTTAACATTGCTACAGTAAAATTCATGCTAAATATCCTAAACACCCCCTGATATATTCAAATTAACAAACTCATCCCTTGATTATAA
>JANKKB010011237.1:0-23431 GCA_026225775.1 Bursera palmeri
TGTCTTTTTTCTTATTTTTTGTTGGAATGAGGTGGTGGGGACACAATATATCTTGCCTTTTCGTTTCTGAGGTATTTTTGTTGATGACAATTAGTTGGAAGCCATCTTGAATATGAATTTCAATTTGCTTGTCTTTATCGTCTTGTAGATTTGTTGAAGGTATGGCTCCAGTTTTTTCAAGGTCTGCTTGGTATTGTGCTTGGCATCTTATACAGGTAATTTTATCTTTGTACTTCATATGAAGATGCCACAATGTTGAGCAAAAATCTTTGATTTTTCAAAGCAAATAAATCATGAGGATATTGCTATTAGCTCTATGATAAGAACCTTGGGAGAACCATACCCCAAAAGCTAACTATTGAGGTGGGAGAGTCCAAAGCCTAATAAATCTTACACAATAAGCCCACACTTTCAATGTGGGATTCAAGTCTCATACCTCGCAACTAGGCTTATAACATTTCACCATACTTTGCAGCCCCGACGTCTAAGCAGACTGGTTCTGCATTTGTCCCTTGACTAGTTTCAAGCGAACACTGCAATCCTGGCGCCACCTCTTGCCTCGCATGATTGTAACCGCGATTACAACCGAAAGACATGATGGAAGACTCTGATGTTTATTGATAAGAACTTTGAAAGAACCACATCCCAAAAGCTAGCTATTGAGGTGGGAAAGCCAAAATCTTATAAATCCCACACAAGAAGCCTACACTTCCAATGTGGGATTTAAGTCTAATACCTTGCAATTAGGCTCATAACACTCTACGTTGCCCTTTTTGAACTTTATATATGAAGCAAAATCTGACCCTGGTGAGTATTTAGGGTAACAACTTATTGTTGCATGATCAAGAACAAGCCCGATTTACTGGGACATGTGTCACATTTTCTTAGTAAAGATTTGATTTCCCAAATGTTGGCCAAAGTTGAGTTTATTTGGTGATAAGCTCTTTGTTTCTTTGGGGGATGCATAAACTAATAATTTATCTGATCCCGCACTGTTTTTATTTTCACACTTTGCTTTTGTTGTATTTAGTAAATGCATCATTTATGTCTTGTAGTTTTTACCTTAGACTATGTAATAGGGCACACAAACTGTCAACTATTGAATACTTGCTATTCCTTTTTGCCTGCGGGTGTCTCTATGGGCTCTCATTGTTAGCCCGTGGTATAGGGTTGCACATGCTTATACATACCAGCTGATCCTTAAAAGTAAAATTTACATGCAATAGGATACTTATCACAGTTTTAGTGACAGAAAGAGACATGTTCCTGTGAAATATAATTATATTTATCCCTGTAGTTAATTATAACAAATTTTGCTAACAACAGATTGATGCATCATGTTCCAATCATGTGACTGAAGATTAACTTCTGTTCTTTTTATGCTTGAAAGGGAAAGGCTGCTTCATCCTAAAGGGGAAATCTGATGGGTAGTTGACGTGTTTCTGAATTTAGTCTAGTGTGGTTCTATTCCTGTCTGCTTTTCTTGTTTTGTCTTACTCATATGATGGAGCCAGTCTTGGATGCTTATGCAGTACAATCATTTGTGACATTTATATCTTCTCTTTATTATAATTTTCCTGTTCTTATTCAAACAAATAAGGAAAAAGAAAAATTGAAAAGAAACATTCCTGCTTTTTGAGTCACATTTCCATTCTTTAATTACCACTTAGTTTTTGGATAAATTTGTCACCAAGCTGTCTCTCCTTTTCTTCAGAATGATCTTGTCCATGGATGGGGAATGGATATGAAACTCGGATATTGTGCACAGGTGAGATATGTGTAGATATTGTTTACACAAGGTTTACCCAGTTGGCCTTTTCTTTTTCACCCTTTTAACTGATATTATATGAGGACCACTGAAGGTTTAAATTAATGTCTGTTGCTACGTTGGTTCTTGCTGATGACTGATGATTATTGTTTCAGTATTTCCTCACCATTTACTTCAAAGAGAAGCTTCTACTGATAGCTTAAATTATATGCATTCTCTAATAATTCAGCAAGTTTATTTTGGCATTTTATTCTGTTGAATTGTCATCTTGAATGTACTGCCTTTGTTGTGGTTAAGCGCCTAAGCAAACTTAGAATGGCCACATTTGCTTTTTGTAATATAATGTAGTAGTTTCTTTGGACAAAATAATTTAAAAAAAGACACAAAATATGTCAAAGTGATAAGGGTATTATCTATTAGAACTTATTATTCTAAAAGAGATACTGGTACGAGCAACATGCAGTGCCACCAACAGACTGTCACATCCATCCAGCAATAGCTGTGAGTGTCCTGAAGAAATTATGATGCCTTCTCATTTGCAATGAAACTAAGAAAGTAAATAAGCACTTTACTTGCTATTTTGAATTATGAGGCTTCACCAATTTAGTCTGACCTTGCTTTAATAGCACTGAATTGAGAAAAAAATATTTCTGAGATCCTTGAAACCTTGTCTTTAATATACAGGGAGATTTGTTTTAAGATCCTTGCAGAGTAATGTAGCATCTCCCAAAGGCATTATTTGTGAGATTTGGCATCTCTTTATATGCTTCTCTTTCGTTTTAATATGATTTTGGGTCTGGTTTATGTTATGTTAGGGTGTTACCTTTTCTCTTGTTTTTATGAGAAATGTTATTTTTCTCTTTTTATTTTCACAAAGCCAAAAACAATTGGAGAACCTATTCTATGGTGAGGTTATTTGCTGACTTGTTAACTATTTATTCTTTTCATTGACAATGCTGGCATTGTGCAGGGTGATCGCACAAGAAATGTGGGAGTCATTGATAGTGAGTATGTGGTGCATCAAGGCATACAAACTCTGGGTGGAGGGCCGCCCGAAAGAAAGGTCTTCTTCATTCTCTTCTGCTTTAAAATTTGTTAAGTCGTTCTCAATTTTGTTTATATATTTATCTGTTTCTTAAAATGTCTATTGTTTAACACTTTTGTTTGTGACTGCTCAAATTGCGTTAAACTGGTAATGTACAGCCTCTTACATCTATAGTACTGGTCATAGACAAGCATAAGACAATGTCAGAAAAAATGAAACCGTGAGATTTCTGTCAGTGCGTGCCAAACATGAAGAAATGTATAGCTTATGTTGAACCGTTTTGTAAACTATACATCTGTGGGGCTACCTACAGATCTATTTCAAATTCCATCTGACAAATCCTAGACTAAATTCAATACTGTCTCAATAATTAATCTTAATTTCAAAATTGAGTGAGCCAAACTTGTATTCTGATATGAAGCAGTATATAAAGGATATACAGATATTTAGTTATAGTGGTGGTGGCTTGTGTTCCATCTCTCTAGGTTAGTCTTCCAAATTCTTGATAATGTATCCATGCACTTCTAGTTTATATTTTTAAGAGTTTGCATAAATAGTTCATGAATACAGTATTGCTTTTCTCATGATTATAACTTTTCAATTATCTCAATTGTTATTTTCATGAATATGACGCAATTTATTACTCTTTGCAGCCGAAGCCTGAAGAGTTAACTAAGGTAAAGCTTAAGCGATTGCTGTTTTGATTCATTTTAGTGTCTTACTACTATTTTTATTCTGAATTTCACATTCTTTGGTTGATTTTCTTTCCCTATTTACAGAGACATGGTGCTGCACCTGATCCGCGAGCTGAGGTAAGAAACCAAGGCTTATATTTTCTATGCTTGTTATTGGTGGCAATTCGCTTGCAATCTTGAATAATCAATCTCATGCAAGTAAAACCCTCTGGGCATAATTTAGGTTTGCAGGCAGGCTAGTGCAGCCCAAATTGTCTGAAATGATTTTTTTGGGTTACCATAATTGTCCAATTTCAATAATCTTTATTAGATTTAATGTTAAGCTAACATCCCACAATTTAGAAAACAATTAGATATTAGATTTGGTTTTCTGATGATGTTGAGGTTTAATATTTGGCTTACGCATTACTTAGATTATCGATAAATTCATATTAGATTTTATTTAAGTAGGAAACCTGTCATAAAAGCAAAAATCTATTTCTAAGGGAATCAGTAGCTTTATTTTGTCTCTTACCACCGAAATGGACTGAGCAGATCAGGAGGCAATCAACGTTGGAGCTTCAAATATTCAAAAAGCGATGGAATAAAGCTGTAGAAGAGGACAAAGCCTGGGTTGATCCGTTTAAAAATAGCATCAGACGCAGAAAAGAAAGACGCCAAGACCACTGAGTAATTAACTCTTAACCTAACCAAGCTGCTACAATCTTTCTCTTGGGTTAGTTGGCTTTGCATCATCCACACACACACGAAAAAAAAAAAGAATACCTGTAATTTAGTCTTTGTTGTCTCTCTTGGATGGTTATAATTATTTCATTTGTTTAAACATCATAATTTTGTTCAAGCAATTCGGAATTTCTCTCGCACGTGTAGCTCAGCGGTTCAGCCCTTTCTCTCCTTCCTCAATTCCACTTTATTTCTTATTTTCATGTACAAGATCACCATTGTAGAATTTCTAGCTCCAGTTCAAGAAGGTTTTTATATAATATAAGTGTTTATTTTATCTTGTGTTTTTGTGTTTAATATAAATTCCAAATATAATTACGATGAGAATTCTTATTTACTATAGTGGATTAGCTGCATTCCAGGGTTTTGTTTTAGGTAGAATGTTACAATAGAAAAGAAAATGAAGGATAACCAATCCCTTAAAAATCACCCTTCATCTCATTTTGGACGTCAGTGAAGGAATTAAAAGAAATCATTATTTTACAATAAGCTGATACATCAACTTATTTGATAAAGTATATTGTAATGATCGTCAAGCTTCTCATGCTTTGCCTCGTAAGCTGTGTTTTAAGATCAAATCCCAATATGAAATTGGACATCAATAAGGAGCTTATTTTCCTTCCACGGTGTCCAGTGTGTATTTGTCGGCTAGGAAATTATTTTAAAAATGGTTTTTTACATTTTTATTAGGAGTGTTTTTAATTAATTGTTTTAGTTGAATTGTAAGCAATGGGGGTTGGAAACTTTTATGCGGTCAATCCCTCTTTGTTTCCATTTTTAAATTCAAAATATGGCCATAGTTGATCATTTTGACCCGTTTTTGATTGAAGACAAAGTCGACTTTAAACGGTAGGAAAGTGTTTCTATCTAATAAATTTATCATTCTCTAATTTGTATTAACAAACGTAATGGGTAATTACTTCCTGGATTAGATTGAAGAATACAATAAGACAAATCCACAGCAGATAAAAAAAAAAAAAAAAAGAGGGTAAAAAGTCCCTTTTTACAGTAAAACCTTTTAAAAGATACTGTACCATATAATATGAACATTTGAAATGTTCCTGAAATATTCTCTTGATTTTGTTTGTTTTCTAAATTAACCCAATCATAATAGTATTCCCACAATGTCCTTGGAAGTTGAAAACTAGTATGAAATAGATTTTGAATTTTCAAGAACAGAGGGGCATGAGTATTGACAAGCATACTCGTCTAGAAAAGAAACAGCTCATTAACAGGAATTATAAACAACATCGCTCGTTGTAATTTCATCTCCGGCGTGACCAAGGCATGCAACTTGATTCACGTTCTGACCTCACCTACTCGACAATCTTTCTATCCTAATTTTTTACCTAAAATATATTCCCTTTTTATTTAAGCCCCAATTAATTTATTCTTTTGTCAATTTGATAGGTTTCATCGAAACAAATAAAAACAATTTAAAAATACTTTAGATAAGAACATTTTCTTTTGATGAGGGCTTTTCACTAAGACAAAATGTTCATTAATTACAAACTTCATTTAAACCGTTCTACACATGGTCATGCTTCATGAATCATGACATACCGTTACAAAGTCTTTGTGTTCTTCTTAGTTATTGTATTTCAAAAAAATCAAATACTTCATATTCGAAGTTACCAAAACACCCTTCCCGCTGTTCTGAATAAAATTGAAGGAAGAAAAAAAAAAAAAGGCGCATAAGCTGACTGTAGACGAGCGCAACCACTTCATAATCTCTTCTTCTTCTTCAAATCTTTCTCTTGTCGAACAAGAAAAAAAAAAGCCACAATTTTCNAAAATTTAAGTAATAAAAAAAAAAAAAAAAGGCGCATAAGCTGACTGTAGACGAGCGCAAGCGCAACCACTTCATAATCTCTTCTTCTTCTTCAAATCTTTCTCTTGTCGAACAAGAAAAAAAAAAGCCACAATTTTCTCTCAATCTTAAAAGTAAGCAATTTCCATTTATTTCTTCTTCAATACTTTTCTTCTTTCTCTGTACAATATCTTTCTTTTTAATTTAAAATTAATTTAAATTTCCATTTTTATTCTATAAAAATACCTTCTTAGTCTTTCACTTCCTTCTGTTATTTCTCTCAAGTTGAAACCGCTCTGCCATGGCCGGCCGTTACGATTCCAATCCCTTCGATGAAGAAGAAGTGAATCCTTTCTCTGTAAGCTTCTTCTCTCTATCTCTCTGTGTTTTTGTTTGACTTTTCTTTGAATTTGAACCTGATGCTGTGAAGTTCTTCTAAATCTTGTGGTTTTAGGGTTTGGGTTGATTTTGTAATTGGTGAAGTTTGTGAAGTTGGTTTGGTTTGTTTTAGTTGTTAGATCCGGTTTCTTTGAGTTCGAGTTTGTATGAATAGTCAACGGTTCAGCGAGTAAATGAATGTGAAACTAATGTTAATGGTTAAGTGGAGATGGGGTATGAATTGTTCGATTGGATCTATTAATTTGTTTTGGGAAATAAGTAGTTATACTTCATTTGATTAGTTAGTTTGAAGTGGATTTGAATGTTGGAAACAAGTTTGCTTTCGAATGACGAAAAGGTGCCTTTCATTTCTATTGTTGGAGGCTCATCGATTCTGTTCTTTAGTTTCTGGTTTTTGTTAATCTAATCATCATAATCCTAGTTGTTCACTCGTTTGATGTTTCTGGGTTTCTGGTCTTGATTATCAAACCGCTGCTATAAGAGGGAGTTTTGGTGATAGAATGATTTTTTTTAACTCATTTCTATGATGTTTAGATGCATAAATACTGTTCAAGCACCTTAGTTACAATGCAGAAGTTGTGCGGGAATATGAGATTTAGATGGCTAGGGTTTAACAAAGATGAAACTTAAACAACTAGGTGCCCTTGCACAAAACAAAACTAGGCTAATGTAATGTTGTTTCTGATGTTATTAGGTTATTAATTTGATAACATGCAGATTAACACTTGAATTTAATAATCTTGATGATGCATTCTCTTTTATGTTCATTAATAATTAAATATGTTTTGAGTAATAACCGATCCTCTTTTTACCACCAGGACCCCGCTGTTAGAGGGAAAGCATCAAGCCAGTCAAAGTTCAGTGGAGGTGCATTTTATACAACTGTAAGCAAAATTTTTCCATGAATTGCTCCTCTTTCTCTATTACAATATGGTGAACGATATAAGGAAATGTTTAATACTATGCATGTGTGCAACCTTGATCACTTAAATATATGTTTTGTTAGTTTATTTGCCTTTTCTCAGGGGCTCTCTCTCTGACCTCCCTAATGTCATTTGGTTCCAGGAGATATTTGCACTTACAAATCAACTACTTTCTTGTGTTTTTTGCTACTAGATCCTTTTCACATTATAATATTGGTAAATTTTCAGAATTCTGCAAGTGTTCCACCTGCTGCAAATTCTAGGCTTTCACCCCTTCCTCCTGAGCCAGCTGGTTTCAACTATGATCGTGATGCACCGATTGACATTCCTCTTGATACAGCTACTGTATGTCCTAAATTCTCTGACTGCTGAAGAACTGAGTTCATATCTTTAACTCATACTCTACAATTAAGCATGATTTCAAGTCCTCTAATTTTAGTCTATTTTGAATTTAGGATTTAAAGAAGAAAGAGAAGGAACTTCAAGCTAAGGAGGCTGAATTGAGAAGACGAGAGCAGGTTTGTGTTGTTTTACTGGTGGAATGCCAAATACTGAAATTAGGGACATTTGATAAAGGTTCTGGACCTGCAAAGTCGCATTGTTGTTCTCCAATTTGAGGGAATAAATGAACTAGTAAAGTCATGGGTTGGAGTTTTGGCCCCCCAATTTATTTATTTATTTTTTGATATACTAAATTAACCTTTTTTTCCTTTATGTTGAATTCCATGGATTCATTAAGAATCCAAGAAATGGATTTTGCTTGCCAAATTTGCATGATAGATGGTGTTGTCATTTTGAGAATAGACAATCACACCTTAGAGGCTCCATTTTGGGGATCTGTTATAAAATAAACAGTACACATGTGATGTTTTGGTACATAATATATCCAATTTGTTATAAAAAGGAATTATGAAATCCATTTTTGGGCCTATTTTGTAATATCAATCAAGTTTGGCTGCTGTGTTCTATAAGTTATGTAAGTGCAATGCATTTCCACGTTTCCATCCAAGTGGAAAGTGTGTTCCTTGGTAATATTCAAGCAAACCTTGATTGAATACAAGTAGCGAATTGCTTTAGGGATTAAATTATATGTTTTATGGGATTGTTAACTCAACTGAGCCTGAAGTTAAACTAAATGGGTTGGCTACTGATGCCCTTTTTCCAGGTTCCTGCTTATGCCTTTTTGGGGCTTGAACATTTTTGTATTCTACCTAATAAATTGTTTTCGAAGGTTTTGCAATACTGTCAATCTAGTGATTTTGTGTTACTTTTCCTGTACGACAGATTCATGATCTTGTTGAATTAGTAAGACCCATGAATTTCACTAATCTGCATTTTTGCTATTGTGCAGGAGGTTAAACGGAAAGAACAAGCTGCAGCTCGAGGTAATTTGTTTTATTGTGACTGATCCAAACAAAAAATTTATACGGAGTTTAGTTACTCCTCTTTTTATTATATATATATTTTAGTTCTAAATACATTTTGCTTGCTGTGGTGATTTTTTCTATATCATCACTTTTTCCTTTCGGCTATGATATGTAATCTTATGTTTGAGTTCTCTCTTTTGTTTTGCAGCTGGAATTACCCTCGAGGAGAAAAACTGGCCACCGTTTTTTCCTATTATCCATCATGATATTGCAAATGAAATACCAATTCATCTACAAAGATTGCAGTATGTTGCATTTGCAACATTTTTAGGTATTACCAAGGAACACATTCTATGTTGTAAAATCATCTCAGTTTGCATTGTTTATTACACATTCTATGTTGTTCTGGGTATGAATATAAGTTCTTGTAATCTTAATCATAATTGTTATCATGGTGTTCTTGCTGACTGATCATGAATTATACGGCGTTGATTTTATTATTTGCATTGTAAGCCAATTCTTTTGAACAATAAGTTGCTCTATTAGATAGAGCTACTTGTAGATCTACAACTTTGGTAGTTAGAGAACTTATAGGATATTATTATACCCTACCGAAGTGATTTGAACCTTTGACTTGTTGGTTGGAACTTGGAATCAATGATCTTGGCTTATTTTTGCTTCTTATTTATGTAATTTAAAATTAATAACCAAGAGTTTAAAGCATGATAACCTGTTGAGTTTGAATAGGAAAACTGGAAAACACTTTGCATGTCCATTCAGTAGAATATATAGTAAAAGTGGTTGATTGTGATCATTATGAAATTATACAACCTTTCTTAGTTACTTGTTTGCTGAATAATCTACGATACTTTCAGGGTCATTGAAATTATAATTAGTTGTTTGTAGCATGATCATGCTCTTTGTATGAAATATGCTTTGATATTGTGGAGCTGGTCCTTTTTAGTGATAAGTGCTGCTTTTATGCAGGATTGGTTCTGTGTCTTTTCTGGAATGTCATAGCTGTTACTACAGCATGGATCAAAGGCGAAGGTTAGTTTAGAAATCTAATCTGATCTATCAAAGTGATTTCTACTTTTGCATCCCTTAATCTTGGGTGTTGCTCCATTTTTTGTTGTAGGGGTAAGAATCTGGTTTCTTGCCATTATTTACTTCATAGCGGGGGTTCCGGGAGCCTATTTGCTGTGGTATCGTCCATTATATCGTGCTTTCAGGTACTTGTTTTCGATCTACTTCTATGTTAATTTATCTTTTGTTTCAAAAGTGCAGCCCCTTGTCCCGGCTCATGTCGCTTGCGGACAAGGCAAAATTTGTTTCAGAGGCTTGGGGATCATGTGGGGCTTCTTATGAAGCAGTCAGCTCTTAGCTTGGTTTGGACTTGTACAGTGAAAATCCCCCATTTTATTGTTTCTAATATTATGTAATCAAGGTGTTCAGTCATAATCATAGGCCTCTAACTTCCATAGGAACAAAATTAAATATCAAATTTATCAAAAGGCTTTCTTTTAGTCATTTACTTTTGCTTAAATAGTACATTATAGAAAAATGCTAGGTCTTGATTTGGATCTCTCTTTTATTTGCTTATTTAATAACATTACAAGCCATCTTGCAGGACTGAAAGTGCACTGAAGTTCGGATGGTTTTTCATGTTTTATATGGTAATTTCATTTGCATTTCTAACTATGGACCTGCTTCTTACTCTTACCAAGCGACAGATGCCTTATTGTTTTGTACTTCTTTTATCTTACCACAGCTCCACATTGGCTTTTGCATATTCGCTGCGGTTGCTCCTCCTATAGTTTTCAGAGGAAAATCTCTTACGTAAGCTCCTACAGTTGTGATAACTCTGTCAAAGTTGGAATTGACCAACACTAATTTTCCTTGACCACCCCTTCTCTAAAAATATTGATCTTTCAAAGTAGATATAATGCATATACTCGATACAGTTAGCCAGAAGAACGATATTTCTCTTTTTTGACTTTTGGTTCACATTGTGGGAATGAGAGACAGGATTAGTTTATGGCTTTGGTGGATGCTTATATAATTGATTTTTTTTCTCTTTTATTTGCTAATTGTGATCTGTTGTGGACACTTGAAACAGGGGCATTTTGCCTGCAGTTGATGTTATAGGCGACCATGCTCTGGTTGGGGTAAGAGTGCTTTAACCTAACTTAAAATTTTCATCGCATGACATCTGATTCATATGGATCCTTGTCTTCACAGTGGTTAAATATTTAACCAGGATGAATTGGATATGGATTTTCATTGGTCCTTGCTTTGCTTCATTAGTAATCTGTTGCCTTAATATGTAGCATGTGGGTAACCATGATATTAAATAGAATATTGTTTTTACTGCTGAATGCTAAACCATTTAATTGTAATCATGTTGCTTATATAGATATTCTACTTCATCGGATTTGGATTATTCTGCCTTGAATCAGTGGTCAGCATCTGGGTTATTCAGGTAGGCTTTATTTCTTGTACCAAATTCTTGTTAAACAGATACCACTTCCAGCATGCACATTGATTTAGGTTTCTTAACAACCTTATCTCGTTTGTATTTGCAGCAAGTATACATGTATTTCCGTGGAAGTGGTAAAGCTGCAGAGATGAAGCGCGAGGCTGCAAGAGGAGCCATGAGGGCTGCTCTATGATACCATACTTGGACGAAAATACTGGATAACCTCATCTGTGGTTTTAGGTTGTACATTCCCTTAGCCATGGAAAGTGCGATGGTGATTTCGGTTGCTTGAGCTTAGCCTTTTGCTACTCCTGTTTTGAGTGTTACATTATGTATATTTTGTGTACTGGAGACTTAGACGTCAGGCTTTCTTGAGATTTGCTACAATCTTTTGTATGTGTTGATCTTATGTAGAGCTCTATTTCATGATTCTTCATTTTTATGTTTAATTATTTGAAAATAACCAAAGTATAGTTTTTCCTTGCTGATAGTTACCTTATAACCGAAGAAAGAGGATTCAGGCGAAACTGAGATTAAACCCGTTTTTTATTATTCTCAAGATGTTGCTGACAACCTAACAAGCAGACAGCGGCTTC
Organism: Bursera palmeri; assembly: GCA_026225775.1. Taxonomy (NCBI): domain Eukaryota; kingdom Viridiplantae; phylum Streptophyta; class Magnoliopsida; order Sapindales; family Burseraceae; genus Bursera; species Bursera palmeri. The sequence goes on from JANKKB010011237.1 coordinate 11,806, forward strand.
AATGAGAGCAGCTTTGACCAAAAGCTTTAATAAGGAGTCAAATCGAAATTGGTGCGGTTTTCTTTCTAATTAATTGAGATGACCCCACGATATCCATTCTTGACTGGGAAGATTGGAACCCAAAGTCCCTGGTGTTCAAAAACTTTTGCAAAGTATTAGACTTTGAATGCAATCTTAATTTTTAGATTTAGGGGACAATTTCGCTTAAAAGAAAACCTAGAGTTAAGAGATTTGGCCACCACAGTCATCAAGTCATTTGGATGATAAAGGTCTTTAACCACAGAAAGGATCAAAGCACCATTAGATGCACGCAGAAGCAGTATGCTGCACACTGGAGATGGCATGCACCACTAAAGGAAAACATTTCCATTCCGTCACAGCAAAGGGTCCATTACCTTTGTAAGTTTTATGGGTATGACACCCTTATGGATAAGGGTAGATTACAGTAAAACCAGTGGAAAGCACAATAGGGCCACTAAATCAAAGTTTGCATGTACAACATAACCTAACCTCATAAACGAGTGCCATAATTCATTCACCTCAATATCAACTAAGCAAAACACACAATTACCACTCGGGCTACCAAAACCAACGGTGCTGTCTCATATATTTATTCTTCTATATATATATATATATATTATATTAATACTGATATTAAAATGACAGCTGATAGCTCCGATCATGAGGAAAAGTCAACTCATAAGACAAGCATTTAGCATATATTTCATAACATAACTACTAGTAATTATAGCAACTATAACTGGCTAATCCATGCATGACCAGCAAGAGCTATCCACCGCTACACTTAGTCTTACTCTCTAACAGAAAGCAGTACACTTCTTCTTGCAGTCCATGGTGCACCCGCCTCCGCCACCACCGCCACCATACCCCTTCCCGGAGCTGCTGTACGAGGTAAAGCACTTGGCTGGACACGTCAGCTTCTTCATGTAACAAGGACCCTTCTCCTTACACACCACACTTGGCCTAATAACACCATTTTTTGAGCGCCCTCCATTCGGGCCTCCATATCCACCTCCGTAGCCGCCGCCTAATACCCCAGTTCCAAACCCGGGTATGTTGAACCCAGATCCGGGCCCAAAGATCCCACCCAAGCCACCACCGTTTCCACCACCTTTGTTGTTGTTGTTTTGGTTGGTGGGTTTCGGCCTGGAGTGCTTGAGTTGAGCAGAGAATAGGTCGGATGACCCGGGTCGGGTGGCCATGGAAAGTGAAGCTATGATGAGAAAAATTGCTAAGAAAAAGCTAGTCTTGAAGTTCATGTTTGCGATGCAGAGAAAGTGATGAAGGGAGAGTTGTGGAGAAAAGAAAGTGGAAGTGAGTGGGAAATATAATGTAAGAAAAAGTTGGAGGACAGTTAAGAGGGGCCAGGCCACAATGAATGTTGAGTGTAGAGTAGTAGGTTGGGTGCACATAAATTCTCACACTATTTTTTCATATCAGGATCATCACTCACTTCATCTCAAACCCTCCTTCTGAGTTCTAAGGTTCTTCGTTTTTGGGATTTCAAATATTTTCTAGAGAAAATTATACGATATATGGAACTTCTGTCACAACTTTCTCATGTAAGTGTAGCATTATTGAAAAAGAAATGTCAAGTCGAAATCAACCCCGGTTGGTTTATAAATTATATAGGGTACTTCCAAGTACCAGGAAACAAATAATTAACGCGAATCGAGGGAATAGGACAGCAGATGGTTAAGCCAATGCAATTTACAATTCATTAAATGGGCATAATAAATGTGGTGAAGCTCTAATCTGCAGACTCATTAAAGATGATTGTGATTTTTGGGTCAGCACGTCCACCGAATCAATAAAACTTTCTACCGATTAGTTGATGATAATGATACGCACCCGAAGCCTATTGAGTTAATGCTACTTGCATCCTTTTTAAGATTTTTTTCAGGTTAAACAATCTAGTTGGCATGAAGAGATCCAGCTCCCCTGCCCATATGCACAAATGCATCAATGGCAAACTTCACCAGTCGAGCTGGTTAATACCAATAAATTATTGTGTTATTGAGAAACTCCTTGAAGAGGGATTTAAATAGTTCAGAGAAGGTACGTAATGTTTCCATTTTAATACACTAACGTAACATAGCTTATCTGTTTATAACTGATCTCTTGCATCTTCTGTAATGTAATCCTATACATAAGTAATCTCTTGTAATGAAATCCTGTGAACGAGCATCTCTTGCATCACTGCAAATCTTCTTTAACTGAATGTCAAATCTCGATAGTGAGTATGTTTAGTTCTGAAATCATTATTACGAATTTGGTGTCGTCGAAAGATCATATTTTTTTATAAATTCAAAATTTTTTTTTATAATTATTCAACGAGTAATTATTATTGACCATCCCTACCTTTTCACATTTTTTCACTCATATTAATCGTTTATCATTTTTCTCTTCCCTCATCCTTAAGTTTTGAAAAAATCTCTTCTCAAGTCTTCTAATTAAAAATTCGGTTAGTTAACATCTATTAACTTCCATATTCTAATAAATTTACTATTTTACCCTTACTAACACATAAAAAATAATTAATTTTTTAAGAACAATATTAAGTTAAATGATTAAATTACTGTTGAAATAAATACCAATATGTGTTAATATTTTCAATGAAAAAGTAATTTTAATATGTGTTAAGGTAATTTAATAATTTAATTTAATATTATCTTTTAGAAATTAAGTTATTTTTTTATATATATTAGTAAGGGTAAAATAGTAAATTTATTGAAATATAGAGATTAATAGATGTTAACTAACAGAATTTTTAATTAGAGGACGTGAGAAGAGATCTTTTCAAAACTTAATAACGAGAGAAGAGAAAAATGATAAAAATCTTATTTCTCATTATTTAACATGAGATAATTTAATAATTTTTTATATTTTTAATAATTGTCAGCTGATAAGTTCAAATAAATTAATTTCTGAAACGCATGGCAGTAAAGCTTTGTTGTCTCATAAATTAAGCTTCATTAAATCAATATGACTAAGCTCTCTATGACCCTTTACCATCACCGGATACGCATCAAGTAGACGGTAAAGCCAACCCCAGCAGCACCATGCAAGTAGTTGATAAGACAACGGAAATGAAAGGGGGAATTTTCTCTGACCCCCCAATTAGATTTCAAAAAATTTTAACCCCATATTTTTACTAAATTAACACTTATCTTTCAAAAAATTACCACTGTTTTCTCAAAATTAACACTTATCTTCCAAATATTTGGGAGGTAAGCGTTAATTTTTTAAAGGTATTTAGGAGGTAAGTGTTAATTTAGTAAAAATGTGGGACTAAGTGTTTTCTTCAAATTTAATTAGGGGTTATTGTAATTTCTCCGAAATGAAAGGGGCCAAGGGGCGGGGCCGACCATATATAGATTCACTTTGACATTTGAGTCCATATCACACATGCCCATTAAACATACACAAACTCATCACAACCACATCATTTATGATAGAACATTCCTACTTTATACCCAGGAACAAATTGCACCTTAAATGCAATTTTAATAAGTCAAAAATTGTTAGTTAATTTCTTCATGCTGCTAACCGAGCTCTTAATTTCGAGACATGGCCTCCTGTCGCAGCTTGGCATTTATTAGTGCCAAGGCAATTCAACGCGTTTTGAGAGATTAGGTGGGAATCTAGGCTGGCTGGCTGGCCGGCCGGGCACAAGCACAAGGGACACGACTCCTACATACAGGATCCATGATAAATGATAGCGAGAATATCTCATTACAAAAACATTAACATTCCAGAACGGCTTAACTGCCTTTGCTATTTTAAGGTGAGATAAAACAGATAAAACAGATTAATAGCTCGATTATTTCGACTTATGCATTGGTCAAAATTAATTTTTTTAATACTGAAAAATCTTTAAAATTTTTCTTTTTATCTTGTAATTGCCACCTAAGAAGAGCTTATATATAATTGAAAAAGTTGTTCTATGTTGTCTAGAGAAGCCCAAAATTGAGTCATGGAAGTTCTTTTTGAACCCTTACCATATTTTAAAAAGATTTATCTTATTTTTCTTTCTTAGTAAAATTGTTTTGGCAATTTAACATTAATAAGTACTTTATATTTTAGTTAACCAAATAACAACTTTCTAATAAAAAAAAAAAAGTCTATTTTACGAAGCTACACTCTAATAAGATCTTTTTCTAAAAGATTTATTTGAAGAAACCGAAACAAACGGTCCCTAAATTACCTTCTGATTCTATAGTCGGCTTTGCTGGTTGGTTGTCCGTTTGCAGGAAATAAGTCTAACCCACCATCCTTTTGAATAAGTCTGAGTGCCAAAACTTCAATTATAACATGATTTCAATTGATCAAAAATGAATCTCAAGACCTAATTAATGAATTAGTTTAAGTTTTGTTAAGAATATAAATATTTAAATATAGACTTATATCTATAAATTTAATTNTTTTATAAAAATAATTCTTTCAACATAGCATCATATTTCTATTAATCCAACCGTCACAGTTTGAATTTCCTCATTCACCATTAAAACATGTAATCCTTATCGTATAATCCACACGAGAGCCCATAAATATGTGCCCATACCTTAGAGTTTAATTCTTTTCTAAACAAGTTTCTGTTTGCTATGGCTGCGATGCTCAGATTTGGTACAATTTTGTGCTGCTTCCGAATACAAAGTATCTANAGTTCATCTTTCAATGTCAAGTATGGGGTAAGATAACGCTAGTTGTTCATTTATTTATTGTTAGAGCTTGACGCTAGTGTACTTGGTCTTCTAGAGCGTACAATTTCACGTTAAAAGAGTTTAGCTATCACATGCGAGTTCAAGGTTGCGGTGCTCTTTATTTGTCCCAGAAGATAGTAGCCATATGTTGACGAGTCGCTCTTACGTCGAGTGCTATGTTTGACTATGCTTCTTATCACGGGCTCGCCCAAGATGCCGTAATTTACCTTTTATGATTATCACAAGTATATTGGGATGCCCATTCGTGGAAGTGCACGGGTAGTAAACAGTTCAAATTGTAAGACATCACACTCAGATGTTTAACCAGTTCACTTGGTGTGCAGCATTTGCAAGTTGGAAACAGTTTTGATTTGCTTGTGAAAAATGAAAAAATGGAACAGATAAGCAACTGATAATGATAGCACAGAATGGTGGTACTTATTTTATCTAGTGAACCGACTATTGGCACTGGAAACTTCTGAATCAGGAAACCTTGTAAAAGTCAAGGAAATGTCGTAGTGACAAACTTACTTTGTAAAATTATTTCTAAGTTGTTTCACAGAAGTTGTTGAATAGTATTTGCATAGAATTGTAGCGCAAGAACGAGAACTTGCTAATACTTTACAGAGTTTTTTTGCTACATGCAGAACAAAATCCCATCTCCCAGCCTTGGTTATGATAAAGCGGGCTGATTTCTAGGACGCTATATAAACAGTAATATATAGACAAAAAAAAAAAGGAAAAATTTCATTATTCTTTCACTCTGTCTAGTAATGCTATGTGCTTTGTTCTTAGTGATGTTATAAAGCAGAAACTTATAGACTTGAGGAGTCCCAACTAGCATCAACGGCCCTGATGATTTTTTCATGTAGTGTTGCTCCAGCACAAGCAATTATACCCCTATCAAGGCCTTCTAAGTATATGCCCTTTGAAAAGTCCAGCGGACACCCACCAGCATCAGTCACCACACCCCCAGCTTCTTCTATGATAACAACACCAGCTCCATGATCCCATATCTTCTCCTTGTATCCAGCCCTTGCAAACTTCATAAATATTTCGGCATCCCCACGGGCTATGGCTGCATACTTCACCATGCTGTATACACGTAATGGTTGCTTCCTGCAGTCAAATATTTAAAGTAAGCTTTTTTGCACTGCTGAAAATGTGCGTCATGTCCATAATTAATTACAAATAATTTCTTCATACTACTATTGATGTTATTTGTTTTTATTGCACAAATCAGTGTACTTGTCTCATTGCAAATGAATTAGTAATTATCCTTTCTTTTTCTTTTTTCTTCACAACCTAAGGACCTAATTCATGCCGCATAACTAATGATGGCACAACTCAAACGAATCTTTACATTTGAAAGGAATAAAGGTACAATAAATTTAAATATTTGCAAAAGAATGAAAGAAATGAAAACAATGAAATGATAATTAAGAGAAAAATGTTTACCTAAGACCAACACTGTGAGCTAGTCCTGCTGTGAAGGAGTGACTTGAATTTGACTTCTCAACTGGTTCACAGAAAGTTGCCAGTGCTGGATTCTCAATTGAAGAAACTTGAACTGGCCTTGCAGAGTTTGGCCAGACCAGCTTCTTATTTCCTTGGATTAAAGGCTGCATCCAAGCCTTACCACTACCTCTCCTTGCATATATTACACAACCTTTGTCCCAGGATTCAGATGTAGGTGGGTTCAATTTAGATATAATTCTATGATAGCGGTGGTGATAACTCAGCCACTCTTTCCTCATTGGGTAATTCGGGCAGCCAAGAACTCCAAGCACCGGTTCTCCATCCTCTATCAATGCTAAAGCAACAGCATATTGATCTCCACGTACAAACCCCAACGTACCATCAACAGGATCTAATGCCCAAAATCTTCCTTTAGGTCCCCCATACGAGTTGCATCTACTAATTGCTTCAAGAACCTCTGAGGTCCCAAGGGCCATGAGTGGACTTTGGAGCCCAAACCTATGTGCTTCAGCTAAACAGTCATTCACAGTTTTGACCACAGCTTCTAACAGCCCAGCTGCTTCAGCCTTGGAGAGACTTTGAACATCTTCTTCAGCAACAATTGACACATTTTCACTCCCAAATGACTCAGAAAGTAGCCAGCTAACAGTTGCTTGAACACTCCAATCTGTTTAGATGGCATGACAAAGAAATTAGCTAATGATATAATATCACTATACCTGTTCTTTGTACATTTGTGGGTATATTAGCTATGCCAAATTATAACTAAATGAAATATTTAGTTTTACCATTCTAGGAAAGACATAAATCACGCCCAAAGCTGTGCAATTCAATTTATTAGATGCTTAGACAATTCATTGCAGTAACTTGTAAAGCAACAGAAAAAACTATAGCTACCAAGAATACAAGGCGATTTAGGCATATTTTCTGAAATCCACTTCTGAACACATGTTAATATACTTTAAATTGATGCTTCATAAATCAATAACAAGACCAGGAGACAACCTCAGTGAGATAGATTTAGAACCATAACCCGAACCCTTGACCAAAAAAAAAAAATAATTTGTGAACCAGACATCGATATATATTCTAGGAAATACAATTAGATGGGGGCACTGATATTGCCCCTTTGAACATTCCCCAAAGAAAATTGTGTTTGCAGGTGTTATTCCACAGCGAAAGATTGCATCAAAAGTAGACTGAAAAGCGACAATTCATCAAAATATGACATGTGGCATAGAGGCGTCAACTAGGACCCTATCTTGCAAGCAACAAGAATAAGTACTTGTCATTATTAGATTAATCCAAATCAACAAAAATGAGCTGAATAACAGAGTATCTTCTAACAAAACTTTGAGAACTCAAATAGGTGAATAGATGACAGTTTCATAAATGGAGACAAGAGAGCTATAAACCAATTCTGCATGTATAGATGAGGCAGAATGAAAGTAATTTTTAGTTTTTACTTATAAGAAAAAATGGCCGGGAAACTCCCAGGTAGACATCTAAGCTAGTCCAGGACATCGTATATCCTGCATATTAGGCTGAAATAGGTGCAGAAGACCATAGTTCCATACTAAAAATTATAGGTTTCCTAAATCTTCTGCATGGAAATGATTCTACACACATTTATTGCAAGTGTAAGGAAATTCACATCCTGCAAAGCAGAAATTGACATGTAAACCACAATCTGCCAAAGTTTCACATTTAATTGCCATTGAACTATATGCAACATCTCAAACAGCCTAGGGATAGAAACTATTTTCTTCACTAGTGCTTACACTACTAATATATTCCTCAAAGAAAAAAAGTCTCTCAGCACTCACTAAGATATTATATCTATTAAAAAAAAAAAAACAAAAAAAGGTTCTCTTTTATGTTTGGGCCCTGTATTTCAAGCAGCCGAAAGTGGTGACCAATATTATTCCACTATTCGTTGGCATAAAAATAAGATTTTGGCAGATTTTTTGGCATCAAAAGTATCATTGTATACCTTCATGAATGAGTGGAAGAAAATATCTTTAGTTTTAAATTAGTGAAATAGGCGGTCTATGAATTTCAGGCTCTGCAGTCAACTTGAGAGAAGCTACTGTTCACCCCACCCAAGAATAAAAACAAACAACAATGAGAATCATGCTTAGTTCAATGTGCTCGTTGTTAGCCACAAAAAATCTAATCCATATCAAATTTGTATATTCGAATGCTAATTTCAGTAGGAAGTCAACAAAGGATTAACAAAAATTAACAACTTAATAAACAATGCCAAAGAACAAATTGAACAGCAGTGAGAACAATGTCCCTCCTTTCAAGTAACCCACTCAAACAAATCCAATTCACTCATAGAACAATTTTGCAACAAACTTAACAACACCCACCAAAGATAACTTATACCAAAACCAACAGAAATGAGCCGAAAGAAAAAAAAAAACCCACCAGTCAAATAAAGAAACAGAAAAAAAAATTAAAACAAAAATGGAAACAAGAAGGAGCAAGCAAGATATACCTGCGATGGTGACAGGAGAATTGTCATCCTTGGACTGAACCTGGTTGCCGCTCTTAGAAATCAAACTTTCTTGCACTTTTTGACAAAGAAAACAAGCCATCTGCACGGCTCTCACAGCAACATCCAATTCTTTAGAGTAATTCTCTTCTTTAGACTCAACAAGACCAAAACTTTTCTGGTCCTCCATTATAGAAGGAGAAGAAAAGTTTCCGTTAAAGCTGGACAAAGCAACAATGTGGTGGGCGTCGTTTTGGTGGTTGTTTTGAGTAGGTTGGCAACAGAATGAGAAAGAGAGACTTGGAAATCCTACATGGGTTGGTGTCAAAAACTGGTTAAAGCCTCTTTTGAAGAAGAATGGCACTTGGGTTACCAGACTTGAAGAATTTAAAGGCATCCTAATTCCTAAATATGGACTGGTTGATGACCCTTTTATTTTGTTTTCTCTGTTTTATTTGTGTGGTTTGTCGTTGTGATTTCGTCCTTGGTGACGCTGTAATGAGGATTTTATACATGTGGGAAAGTAAATAGAAAAAAACAACGCTTGGCCTGTTGGAAAACTACTTCAAGACTCAAGACACTTGATCCTTATTCTGCTGATTTATTGGAAAAATTATATGTACCCGCTAGTTTTGGTCTACCCTTTACACCCCACTTGTTTGTATAGTAACACCTACCCCATATTGAAGCTTCCCTTTGAGAGCTGTTAGATGGCAACGTAGATTTTAACTGCATAGATCTTACTAAAATATTATATCTTATTTTCATTATTAGAATATCATATGAAGTAAAGGCATAACGGTCATAGTAGTTAAAATCTTACTACTATCTAACTGCTTACTATTAATACGAGGATTAAGTGTTACTAGAAAAATAAGTGAGATGACGGTTATTTAGGTCAAAATTAAGAGTTGTGTATAACTTTCTCTGTTTTTGTTGCTTCCGTGCTTTATTTATATAAACAACGTATGAATGTAAGGAGAGAGATACAAGTCAATGAACTTCGTGTTCAATCAAAGTGATTCCATATTTATATCTATTATGAGGATATTTGGAGATTCTAACTTACCATGTAATTTTTAGAAACAATTGTGAAGAAAGAGCAACACTCCATTTCAAAATATCGTGTCTTTAAATAATTTAATTATTATGACTATAATTTAACATGTTTTTTTTAATTAGCATTAAAGACCAATTGATGGATAGATTTCACTAAAACTGGTCAGGATGTTAAGTGTAAAAGATTAATAAAAATAAAAAAACATGTAGATTTGTCAAACGTGGTTATAACATCTAAAATTTTTAAGATATGATTCTCTTTATCAAATACCTATATTATTTGGGTCATCTATATATTAATTCTAATTTTTTAAAATAAGTAATAACTTGACATTAGATATTTGATTTTATGATAATTAAAGGGTTTAGAAAAGTTATATAGATAACCTATTAACGTGTGAATCATCCATTTTGTTGGGGTAGTAATATGACCCCAAGTTTGGACTACTATTAGAAAAATATTGAAAGGAGATAATGGATATTGAAATGAGTGAAACAATCAATTAATCAAATCTAAAATCAAACAATTCAATGCCAATATATCTTATAGATATTACATAACAACATATCTTATGGGTTGTCTAATTCCCTTTTTTTTTTTCTTTAAAGCTTTTGGGTTATTAAATAATATTTTAAAATACCAATGTATTTTCTAAAAAATATATATAATGGTTATGGTTTGATACAAGAAAAAAAATGAAATCTCTACCATATTATATTAATTTTACTATAATACTTAAAATATATTTTACAAAAATATAAAAGATAAATATTATGATTAGTTACTCATTTGTTATTAGTGATTAAATTAGTTAGGTCATCATGAGTTCATTGATACGTTAATGGTAAGATCCTGTGAAGATTGCAGTGGAAAGTGGAATTCTTATCAGTTGCCAAAAAGAGAGGTCCACACCTATTCCTGACATTTGAAATTGACATCTTTTAGTAGACAAATTGTTGGAATAATTGAATTCTGATGTGTGAGACAACATCCACTAAGCGATCTTAGAAGGCCCCAGAACAATCAAGTTCACGATTTCATTCATTTCATTCCACTATCAAGCTGTTTATGATGTATAACACTACAAAATGCTTGTGTTGATGTTTATCTCATGATCAGTTGTGCTAGTTAAGCCATTTATACTCAGGATAAGAAAGATTCTTCTTCTCACGGTTTAAATTTAAGGATTTTCTTCAAGGTTCTATAAATTTTATCGACAAAATCTTTTATTTTAAAGATTAGAGATACGTATTAAGATAACCCTTTTGCCCACTGAAATTTTTAAGAAAGTAAATCAGGGCATTAGAAACTGCAAATTGCAATATTCAAAAGTGGGAAAATTCTATCCGAAAAAGGGTATAAAGTGAATGGCAATTCATGATGGTTTGATCTATTAGGCTCTTTCCCTTTCGAGGCTGTAAATAAGAGACCTCGAAGGCGAAGTATTGTAACTCAAGTCTTACCATAGTAGCATGAAAAAGATTTCATGTCTTGGGATGAGATTACACCTAAGCTTGTCATCAACATGAGCTAAATCTTAGTTCACAAATCTGTCAACATGACGCAGAAGGTGTGTAAGAATAGGTTTAATCTTTGAAGCCCAGTGCGCATTGCCTTGTCTTTGATTCACGCTACATGTTGCGTTGCTTGATAATAATGTTATGATCCAATGATCAATCATTCAAATCAAGAATAATATTGATGTAACAATTAGTTTATTAGTATTTTTATGGGACAATTTCAAATAGTATCCTTGTGTTTTGGCTTAATTTTAAATAGAAAACAAGTTTATCACTTTCATCAACAAGACCCCTGAGGTTTACTTTTTTTAATCAACTGATAATTTTAACCCTTAAAAGTACA
>JANKKB010011243.1:0-53765 GCA_026225775.1 Bursera palmeri
CTAAAATAATTATAAATATTTAAAATTTAAGTATTTTTTATTTTAACTATAATTTTCATAATTTCCAAACTTCCTCCCGCCACACAAAATTCTCACACTCCATTGTCTCTTCTCTCGCTCTCACACAAGAAGAATTCCAAAGCCATGGCTATGTTTGCTGCGGAAACTCTGCAGTCACTGCGACCTATCTGTTTCACTTATCCACCATCTCCCAAATTCACTTCCAGATTCCTCTCAATTCTGTCTCTCAACTCTCCGTCTCGCAATATCGCCGCAATTTCCTCCTCGAAATCGAGAAACCGTGCCGCCAATGGATCGCGCCTTCTTGTGAGAGCCACCGCGGCTGAGTTCGCAGCGGACGTCGGTGACTTGCTCGGTGATGTCAACATATTCACCGCTGCTGGTGAGCCAGTCTTGTTCAAGGACCTCTGGGACCAGAGTGAGGTTTGGAATCTTTTAGCTTTGATTGAATTGGGAATAATTGAGATCGATTTTATCATATTTATCGAAGTTTTGATTTTAGTCTTTTTCAGTTAGTTAATTGATTTATTTTAGCGTTTAGTTGCTTCAAATTTATGGATATGAAGAGTAAGAAATTGGCTTAGATTAACAGAGCTAAGGCGTAGCTGAAACAAGTAAAATTGAAAATTAGGTGTGCTTGATTGAACGAAATCATAGAAATTGATATTGTTGTCTAATATCTGTCATTGACTCATCATTCCTTTTTTGTACAGATTTCATCTCCTTTTGTTACTGCATAATTTTTGTTACTGACTCTATGTAACAAGTATATATTGTACATCATCGAATCAATGGAAATATAGTATTATCGTCACAATTTAGAAGCCTTTATGTTATCTAAGTTTGTCATTCAGCAAACTTGATACAGTCCTCTCTATTCACCTCCCCTGTTTTACCACCTCTTCTCAGATTAATTGTCAACTCTTATCATGTCTTCATCTCCCTCCATTCATATTCAGAAATCCCTGTTGTTGTCTCTTCCGGAAATAACAACCAAACTCAAACCTTAACTCTTACCTCCCTCAATACAGCCTCTCAAATTTCCTTCAAACTCTCTAAGGGTGGAAATTATGCCTCTTGGAAATCTCAAGTTTCTAACCTACTTGTCGGGTATGACTTGATGGACAATATTGATGGGTCCCCAACATGTCCACCTGAGAAGATTGTCAATGCTGAGGGAGAGGAGGAACTGAATCATGCGTACAAGCTTTGGATACGTCAAGATCGATTGGTGTTACATGCCATTCAAGCGTCAGTCAATGACAGATATTAAAACAATAATATCAATTCCTATGATTTCGTTCTATCAATGCTTGCGAACAAACCAAAATTACAGAGGTTTTACAAAATAACCAATTTTTCAAATAATTTAGTTGTCATAACCATATACTGTTAGAGAGTTGTGGAGCAATGGTCATGAAATTTAAATATTTTAAACTGATGGATATTTTTTTAACAGCTCCAATAATTTTGATTTTTCTTTTTTGGAGTTTCACTTGAATTTATGGTACTGTAGAAAGGTGCATTGATGCAGCATTCAATCACACTGCACATTTCTTTATGTCACATGATTTTTGTTTTTATTTTTGGTTATAAAAATTATATGAACTTGTTTTATTTGTTTCAGGGAGTGGCTGTTGTTGCACTTTTGAGACATTTTGGATGCCCTTGCTGGTAATTAGTCTTCGTCAAAAAAGCTACTGAGATTTGTTGTATCTAATAACTGATTCTGTTTGTTCTTTTTAAGCTGGGAGCTTGCATCTACATTAAAAGAAGCAAAAGCAAGATTTGACTCCGCAGGTGTCAAATTAATTGCTGTTGGTGTTGGTGCTCCTAATAAAGCTCAAATTCTTGCTGAGCGGGTATCTTTGCTTCTACTATATGCATAATGCATCGCATTTAGGATTTTTATTTTTTTGGTTATTATTGTGGTGACATGATTCTACCATTCTTCACGCCAAACTCTTCCCTTGTGATCTTGTGTTTCTTGGTTCTTCGTGCCTCTCTTTGTGTTATCATTTTAATGCTTCTGACGTAACTTCCTTACCTCCATGCCAAATGTTTATCTTCTTGCCTCCTAAACAACTAGATGGCTATCTCTAGGCTTGTCACCTACTACTTAAATGTCATGATATTGCCATTTATGTAGCTAGGTGTCACGTTAAGAATAATGCTACAATTTCTAAAAAATAATCCTAAATAATGTGTCAAGTAACATTACATTCATTAAGAATAATACTACTTATCTCATGTTTCTATCCCAAATAATATGAATTTTATGAAAAATTATTAAGTGAATAGTATCATGCTACAATGAATGATGTGGTAGTTTCAAATTAAAACCAAATCATTTCGGGTGGATGATTGGGATAGAATTTTGGAATGTATAGCATTACTCATTCATTAAAAAGGATAATGGAATGATGTGGTAAGTGATATATAATATCACATCGATATATCATTAGGATGGGATTTGGGATAATTTTTGGAAGAGTAGTGTTACTCATCACGCTAATGGTATCCCATGTGGCTAAATATTCAATATCAAAAAGTAAAAATGGTTTTTATCCCAAGCAATTGGTATTACATTTGTAATTCAAAACAGTTATGTCAACCATTGTAGATTAAGTAAGAAGAATATCCTGGAGTAATCTTGACAATGCCATGAGCTAGTTTATGTCCACTTTTAGTATTGTAAGGATATCTTGCGAACTAGGGTTTATTATAAATACTTATTAATGTAACCCTAATTTTCTTATAGTGAATACTTTGCCGTCGCAGTGGACATAGGTTCATAACCGAACCACTTTAATTCGTTGTGTCTTCTTTTTCTTTTCTCCTTTAATTTTCAATTAATTACACAACAGACCATTTAACCTACTAACACTTTCATTTAAATCTCATCAAAACTTTGCAAACTTTACGATATTGATAAAGACAAATATGTGGATTGCTATTGTAGAAATCATTTTTGGGTGATTTTCTGCAAAAGAAGCATGTGTTTAACACAAAAGCCCCCAGAAAGGTTTTTATTTTTAGATTTAAATTTTATTTATTTATTTATTCTGTGGGGGGCCTTGGAAAGCAACCTTTACCTCTAGAAACGCACCTGACAGTGCTTCCTGAAAAGACATGACTGGTTTTTTGATTCTCAAGAGCACTTTTATTTATTGAAAACATTAGACAACAGATCTAAGAGTAATTTTTACGATTTGCATATGCTTTTAGTATAACTAAAAGCAATCCCAGGCACTAAATTGTTGTCTTTTGGAAGTAGTTAGATTATATACTTCTCAATTTATTGCTTTTTATATCATGCTTGTACTGTCTGAAAACAAACTGTTGTTCTTTTCATGCTAAACAAACATAGCCTAATTTTGTTGCGCAATCTGTTGAATTTAATCTTTGTTTCAACTCCCATCTTGCCAAATTGATGTTTTAGTGCCCAGATCCCGTCTTAGCTATTGAAACTGTTGTTCATATTAATATATAGGAAATCATTTCATTTTAAGTATTTTTACTGGTTCAAGTGATAATTCTATGTCTTCAAATGATTTATTATTTTTTATTTCATCAATGAAAAGAGTTCGGTATAATTTGGATGTATTGGATTACCAATGGGTGCAGTTAAATGGTTAAGACAATTGGCTTTCAATCAAGAGATTACATGTTGAAACCCCTCGCGATCCCCTACTTTCGGGATATAATATCCTTCAAGTCCTAATTATCAATATTATGGGGTTTGGCAATAGATCCCAGTTTAGAACTTGGTGAAATTATAAGAAAGATTGAAAAAATTTTGGGTATTAAAAAAAAAACAAAAAGACTAGGATGTATTACATGGGCTTCAAGCTTCATGATATTTGAACATAGGTTAGTTAAATTCTGCCTTCGCAATATGCTTACTGAAACGGAAACCATGAACTGTATGAAAAGTTGACAACAACATTAGGGATTCAAAGCCTCGATTTTGTGCAGCTGTTTTTTAGCAAAATGTTCCTTAGGTCCTTTTCTTGACTCTGGGAACTGATTGATTCCTTTCTCACGTGGCTGTTTTCCAGTTACCCTTTCCAATGGATAGCCTTTACGCAGATCCTGACCGCAAGGTAATAATGTTTGTTTTGAGTATTTTTTTGATGATTAAAAATTCTGATGAATGCCTTTTTTTTTTTTTAAATAATTCTAGGCATATGATCTGTTGGGCTTATACTACGGCGTTGGCCGTACATTCTTCAATCCAGCAAGTGTAATCTTTTTCTCCTGCTCTCTGCAGAGATTGTGTTTTTTGGGGATTCATATGAGTGGTGTATGATATGCATGTATTTATGACAGGCTAAGGTATTCTCAAAGTCAAGATTTGACACTCTGCGGAAAGCTGTAAAAAATTATACCATTGAAGCCACCCCAGATGATACAAGCAGTGTGCTGCAACAGGTTTATTGTTCTTTATTGTGATTTAATGTTCATATCAACCTTTCGTTGGACATTGAATTGTTTTGCCGTTGGTAGAATTATATTTATAATATTGTTTGGTTTTATTAGGGAGGGATGTTTGTCTTCAGAGGGAAACAATTGTTGTACTCACGGAAAGATGAAGGAACGGGTGATCATGCCCCTCTGGATGATATATTTGACGCTTGGTGCAAGGTTCCAGCCGCATAAAGCTTTACAATAGCCTTAAGAGATTTGGTACAATTACTTCATTTTCCTACCTTCTTTTAAGTACCGGTCACATAAAATGCTCTTGAACATCCAATAAATCATTTAGGACCTGCCTAGTCTAGTTTAGTTTGCCAACAATGACTATTCTATCCCCAATATATACGTTTACATTTGGTCATATACATGGGCAGTGTTGTAAATTGCATATTGCCAGGCCTTTTTCCTACAGGTTATTTAAATCGTTCTTGTTGTGTTTTTCATTGTTCAATCGACAGATTGCATTATTAGATAATTGTAATTATCATGTTTGAGAATAAATCTACATAGTATTAATACCACATATATATATATATAGATCTCTTGACACAAATATTTTAGTCAAAAATAGACATAAATTTCAAGTAATTTATCTACGTAATTCAGTGATTGAGATGATTGATGAGTTTTATCTATAAATTTAATTTTTTAACTTTAAATTTTAATCATTAGATTTAGTGTGATCAAGGACTAAGGAGGATGTATTCAATTAAGACTTTTTATAGACGTTTAAAGACTTTTATAAAATTAAAAAGTTTAGATGTATTCAATTAATATTTTTATAGACTTTTAAATACTCTACAAAAGTCATGAGGTATTCAATATAGACTTTAAAAAAATCTATAAAAGTCTTGAAGTATTCAATTAATATTTTTTAAAAGTATATGAAAGTCATGAGATATTTAAAAAGTTAATGATTTTTATAGACTTTTTATATGAGAGACTTTTGTAGACTTTTTTGTGAAAAATATGAATAATAGATTTCATAATTTCTCTATCACTATATGTTATGATTTTGAAAGATTTTTATATTTTATTTAAAAAAAAAAAGATTGCTGGAGAAAGAAGTGTGGACATGGAGTTACGGGAGGAAAGAAAAGTAATCCTAATAGACTGGGCTTGTGATTGCAGCAACAAAGGAAGATTACATGTTCTGGTAAGGAGGATGCTATGGCGGACAAATGGAGGCTTTACAAGTGGTCGATGATAGGTATCTGGTGCATACAAGAGGATCCTTCAACAAGGCCTACAATGAAGATGGTCTGGCAAATGTTGTGAGGCTATTTGGAAGTTTTTGAGGTCCCCTGCCCTTCTTCCTTCACCAAACCAGTTGACAAATTGAGAAGTGAAGAGCGAATAAAAAAAAGCCATTATAATATGTAACGATCTATTGACCTGTTGAGTTCTAAGAACTTGATGTTCAAATAACTAGTACGTGTTCGATAATGAAGTCTATGTATTTTTTAATGCAAAAAAACTTTTAATCATGTGCTCAAAGTCTTTAACCTATATCATTAAACTAGTCAAAATCTTTATTCACGTGAGTTAATTGAAGTCCTTCATCTGTGTTTGTATGTGCACAACGACGATTTCAACTTCAAGTCTAATTTTTTATTAATCTATTAGCTTGACATTAGAGTTACATATATAACACGGCATATGATTTGTATTTACATGGGAAAAAATGAGAATAATCACCATTAACAAATCAACCAATAAATTTCTAGCCGATTTTATTAAACGGATTTCTGCTCTAATTAAGGTTTAACTAGATAATGTTGATGTTATACAATTCTAACCTCAAGAATGTTCAAATAGTTTGAACTATCTATTCATTAAATATTCTAAGAACCAAAAGGTTCCAGCAACTTTCCAAAGTAGATTATGGTACGGAAGTTTGACAAAATAATTTAGTTTAATTCAAACTTAAAAGAAAATTAAAACATTTTAATTTATAAACAATTTTTTTTTTTTTATAAATGTTGGAAAGGTATTATTCATTTTTAATTATCCAAAGAACTTGGGATTAATTTAAAAATAGTTAAATCCAAACTTTTTTGAATCATTGATACYATTATAGTTTAGTTAACATAATTCGATGGATTGTGTTTTGTTTTATTAGTTTGTTGGAAGTCAATGCATAATTTATACATTTTACTATGCTTAATAGTTATTAGTTATTGATTATTCTAATAATGTTGTACACTAGAAATTTAAAGGTCTTAATTGAATAGATTTCTCTAAATCTTAATTGTATTCATAATGAAATTTATCTATTTATTTATGAAATATATGTTATATTGTTTGAAGTTCATTGAAGTTTATTAATCTCTTGTTGAAGAAGTCTATCAATGTCTATAAAAGTCTATAAATGTTTATAAATCTCTCAATAAAAATCTACAAATGTCTATGAAAATTGTTTAAATAAAAGTTTATAAAAGTCTNTATAAAAGTCTTTTATAATTATAAAAAGTCTATAAAAGTCATTAGAAATCTATAAATCTATAAAAGTCATTTACTTATAAAAAATATTTAAAAATTTAATTAAATACACCGTTAATTTTTTTTTTTTTTAATATTATGTTAAGAAATCTCCCTCCATATATGTATATATAAATTATTTGATGGGAATCGACATTAGTTGAGCACACTTTGTCCATATCTAATTAATTAATATGGATTGTTATTGTACGAGCATCACAGAACCACTCCTTATCTGATAGGCTAATCAAATGCTGCAGTTCCATCTTTTTCAACTTCAGCTTTCACTAATTTCCCTAATAATCAGATAACCACTCGATATGGTAGCCAAAGGGAGGGACTCTTTAAAATTCAAAATATGAGCTTTTAAAGTTCCTTCATNTCTTCGAACTAAAAATTCTGTCATTGCATGTTAGGTATTGACCTTCAATAATTATATATATAATCAAATTTAAATAATATAATGTAACATAAAATTATTAAATGAGTGATTATTACATTATTTATTGATTTTTTTTTTCATTTTTTTCCATCCAATAAATTTGTGTTATATCGATTGTATTAGTTTGATGGTATAATTTGGTTCTATAT
Source organism: Bursera palmeri (assembly GCA_026225775.1). Classification (NCBI taxonomy): domain Eukaryota; kingdom Viridiplantae; phylum Streptophyta; class Magnoliopsida; order Sapindales; family Burseraceae; genus Bursera; species Bursera palmeri. The sequence goes on from JANKKB010011243.1 coordinate 7,573, forward strand.
ATTATTCATTAAATTTTGGATAAAATTATATCTATACTTTGTCTCAAGGCAGTGTGGTCATTGATAATTAATCCTGTAATAACATATAATATAATGTAACAAATTTAGTATTTGAGATTTTTTTAGTAAAAAGAATATGAACAAATTTAAGTTATAAGGAGAGTTTATTTATTTTTATAGCATAAATATCATTGGTGACTCTAAACTAAGACCTAATATTAAAGATGATATTGTGGTTTGTGCAAATATAAAAAATCACTATAGTTAGCTGACTATGTTTGAACTAACAAAATTAGAGTTTGACGCATGAAACAATAAATATTTGAATTAATGAAATTAGGGTNTTGATACATGGAATAAGAAAAAAAATATTTATATAACTTTATTTTGTCTTTGATAAGTATCACCTTAAACTATTTATTTGGAAAATGACCTTTTTTGGTTTATTAATTTTTAGAATTTTTAATTTTTTTAGTTTTTAATTTCTTCTATTTTTTTAAAAATTTTAAATTAATATTATTGAAGCTTAGGAGTTATTCGTTTCTAGGATTTATGATTATTTTGTGTTTTTAATTTTTTTATTTTTTAAATTAATATTATTGAGGATTAAGAATTATTAGTTTTATCATTTGTTTTTAATAATTAGGATTTTTTATTATTTTGAGATTTTAATTTTAAACTAATTAGTATCGAGACTTAATAACTTTCAGTTTTTTATCTTTTTTTTTTTTTTGTTATTTTGAGATTTTTATATTAGAAATTAAAAAAAACCCTATTATGAACTTTAATTATTTTGTTGTTGGTTAATTTAATATTAATTGATCTTTAAATAAGAATGTATTTAAGTATAAATTATCAATTTAGATTTTATATAATTTAAAATGACCGGTTATGTGGGATTGATCTGGATATATCCTATCTTACCCGCCCTGCCCAACACATTGCCACCCCTATTTTGGTATTAGGAGAAATATACTTGATTTTGGATACAAAATAAAGAAATAAATTTTTGAGAAAACCTACATTGGTTGAAAAAGAAGTTGATAGATAAAAGAATCCTCTTATTTTGTGTATCCCAATTAATGTAACCTTAGATAATTAAATTATAAATTTTAGTATTAAGCGAAATGTAACATATATAGGTTTCGTATTGTAGGTCAACCCTACTACTCTAGTACATCTAAAAATCAACAACATCAAAACTTTGTTATCATATATGAGAAGATAAGGTTGAGTTTAAATGCAGACAAACCACACAAGGTTTACAAAATATAAAATAATCAAAATTAACAAGGGCAATTTGGAACATTAAGATTTTTTTGTTTGAAATATAAATGTCTGAATTAAATTGTCCAAATAGGTCGAAATATATGATCCAAATAGAATTTTTCTTTGTATGAATATTCACTTGGACTATTATATAAATTAAAGGTCCTTATATAGATGAAAGATAAATAATAATATTTAAAATAAATGAAAAATATAAGATTATATACAAACAAGTCATAAATGAACTATTTTATATTAAGATAAATCTAAAGTGAATATTAAATAAATATTTAAATAACTGAAAATCGATGAAATTAGAAATAAATTAACAAACACTTGTAACACTATTAGTTAATAGTCGTTATCAAATCATAGGATTTATAGGTGTAGAAACTCGTCACTCAACCTCAAGTGGGCAAAAAAGTGCTTAATTGACTTATAAAATTCCCAAAAAAGGCCGATAGAATCAGATACTTGGACAGGGCCCAACGGGGAATCCACCCGCATTTTTTTTTTCCTCTTCTTTTCTGGGCCAAATACTAAACCTAACATTCCATCAATCAAATATATGAACTTCATAATTGAAGTTTAATTTATGTTTTATATTTTAAAGTACACAAAGATCCCTCCTTTCAAATATGCAATCCTATTAATCAATTGCTTAATATTTGTTTTATGAAATTTATGTAAATTAAAATTTTGATAAAAGATGGTTTCTTATTTTTCACATTAATTTTAACACAATTTTTAAACAGTTGAAACTTAATATTGGTAAGGTTAAAATCAAATCTTTTATATATCATTATTAAGGTACATTAATTTTGTATAATTTTATTTAATTTAAAGTAAAGCGGTTCAATTTAATAGTTTACAAATTGGTAAAAGAATGAGTGAAAATATGAGAAAATAAGACTCCTTCCAAGTGTAGTATAATAATAATAATAATAAATTTGCATGGATAAATCCTTCATAAAAGTTAATTCTTTGGTAGGTAATAGCGGATATAACGGATTTAATAGTGAGGAGTTTGAGTTTTAGTAAGATTTCGTTGCAAGCAATAAAGCAAATAAGTATAGATGAACTAGTTTTAGAATAAAATAGAAAAAAAAAAACTTTTTCTTTCGTCTATTTCAGTTCCATTGTCTCTTTAACTTCTCTTCCCGTCTTCTAGTTTTAGTGTTGAGCAAACCGTTTTCTTTGTTGCTTTGTCTTCATGGAGTCCTCTCAGCAGCAAACCAAGTTGTTTGTGGGCGGTGTTGCGAGGGAGACTACTGAAGACACATTGAGGGAACACTTCGGAAGGTTTGGACGAGTTGAGGAGTCTCTGATTATCAGAGACAGGGTCACTGGCATTGGCAGAGGCTTTGGTTTTGTAACGTTTAGTGACTCTTCCATGGCTGGTGAAGCCCTGCGAGAGGAACATCTGATTCTTGGAAGGAAGGTTAGTTCAAGGAACTTGCTTTTAACTCTTTTTTATTTTGTTCAACATTGGTTTGTTCGTAGCTTACCCTCAATTTTGCATCTGGGTTTTGGTTCTTTTTGTGTTTTGGTTATGATTTTGTACATGGGCACTTGCCCCACCTTGTATTTTACCTCATCGAATTTTGATTCTTTTATTTCTTAGTCTAGGGGTTACTTCACCTTCTGCAATGTTTTTCAAGTTTTCGTCATTCGATCTAGTGCATTTTTATGCAATATTGTTACTCTTAAGTATGTTAACATGGATTCTTGATTCTTAATTATGGTTTGCATATGGTGTTTTTACCAATTATGACTGTTTAGGTGGATGTCAAATTGGCAAACAACAAAAGCAATAGGCAGCAGCAGCAGTTGAGTGACTATGGTAGTAATGGTGACAGTAAGACTCAATATAACACCAAAAAGATTTTTGTAGGGGGTTTGCCACATAACTTAACAGAAGAAGAGTTCAAGAGTTACTTTGAGAGTTTCGGCACAGTTGTTGATGTGGTTGTGATTTCTGACAAAGAAAACCATAGATCCAGGGGGTTTGGATTCATTACATTTGATTCAGAGCATGCTGTGGATGATGTGTTGAAGAATAGTTTTCATGAATTGAAAAATAAGATGGTGGAAGTGAAGAGAGCTGAGCCTAAGGATAGGAATTGCATGACCTATTATGATTGCTACCATGCAGGTTTGGGTTCTGGAAGAGGTTTCCATGTTTCTTATAATAATTGGTTTTTCCCTTTTTATGGTTATCCTCCACAACCCCCTAATTGTAGTTGGAACCACTATGGATTTGGAGGCTGGGTACCACCCATCACCGTCACTGTTCCTAGTAGCAGTAATTTGAGTGGCTCTTCAGTTAGTCATGGCCAATTGGCTTCTAGAAACCTTTCTGCTCACTATTATGGCAACGGAGACTATATGAATGGTCACAACGGAAACTATCGTCAAACAACCGATTCTATTCCCAATGGGAAATCAAATAGTGATACAGTTTTGGTAACCATTAGATCACCTTTACCAAGTTCAAATAGCAATGTTGGCAGAGAGGATCAAAGGAGGGATATTGATGATTCATCAACTTTGAAAAGCGAATTGGGTTCGAATAGCAATCATCGCAAAGAGGATAAAAGGGGGGAGATTGATGATGCATCTTCTCTGAAGCATGAAAATGGTCAAATGGATGCTTTATGATAGTGGTCCTTTGGTTCTTGTTGACTAATCAGGTCAGTGATGTATTTATAAGTATTTATGGCATTTAACATTATTGTCAATAAAGTTTTTTTTTACTGGAAATGTTGTCAAAGTTAACAAAATCTCCAGATTTTTGTTGTTTTTTATAATTAAAAAATAATGTCATTAAAAAATAATGTTTTCAGATGAAGGTAACTAAATGTGGTTGACTTGGCCCATTATTATTATTATTATTATTTTTATTCTCTTTCGGTTGTTGTTGGGCCCAGCCAGAATTGGATATAAAGCCCATTATTTATTGAATCTAGTCTGGCTGGATATAAGGCCCATTATTTATTGAAACTATTCTGGCTGGATATAAAGCCCATTATTTATTGGATCTAGTTGGTAGCCCAATGTACTAGGCTAACATTTTGCATTTATTGTGTTATTATATTAATTAACTTATATCATATTAAAAATTTGTGCGCTCTAATATGGTATATTATATAATATTTTGCACTATACGTGTCAAGTAATTATCTTGTATCATACTCGCATTTATTTTGTTATTATATTAATTCACTTATATCATATTAATATGTCATATTTTGCATATAAGTGTTGTGATATTCTATACATTAGTTAAGTAGTTATATTTGTGCTATATATTTTATTATTGAGTACTTATCTTGTATCATATTTGTGCTATATATTTTACATATTTGTGTTATATATTTTATTGTTGATTGTTGAGTAATTATCTGGTATGATATTTGTGTTTTATATTTTTATTACCATCGGAAATCAATTATCAATAATGAATAGCTTTTGAAATGAATAAAATAAAAAATTACTCAATTTATATGCGTATGACAATCTTACTAGTAATATGAAGCTAAGATATTTTTTCACATTTCACATGTCAAAATAATTATATTAATTCGATATTATTTTTAAGGGTTGATTTATATTTTGTTTATTTTATATATTTATGATATAATTTGGTTTGATATTTAATTTGCATTACAAATTAACAGGAAAACTATTCTACAGAAGAGGAGTACCAGCTAGAATGTCCTCAAGAATGTACAAATATAAATTAAAGATCAGACTATCATTTTATTTATTGGTCTCTGAACTGGACTTATTAGGCCAGAATTTATGTATAAATTACATTTTCATTTGCTATGTTTTTAATGATTTGATTCTATTTTGATGCAACAACCTAGATGATCCTATCATGCTTTTAGGTGAAATCCCACAAATGTTGAAGCTTGCCTTGCATGGAGTTAAATTAGTTAGGTTGATGTCTTTTTCAATAGATTTCAAGTCAAATGTGTTTCACACTACCTAAAAGAAATGCATATCAAAATCCCTCTTTGCCTTCGTGGAGACAAAGCAAAAGTGAAAAGCATATTAATCCATATTTCCAGGACCTTGTATCAGACATGAAAGCCACCTCTGAGTGTTAAGGATTTTGGATTGTTGTTTGAAAGAAACCCCACCATGAGTCCATGACCATCCATCCACTATATTAGATGCATATATTTAAATCATCTCTTCCCCATACATCTTTCTCTGTTTGTACCGGCCCTATAGGTCTCTTTCCCATACATCTTTCTCTGTTTGTACTGGCCCTATATTTTGGTTTTTGGACATTGTTGTTTAATGGCTTCAATTGGTGGATAGGGTTAGGCTACTGCTTGTTTCCCTTGGATATCTTTGAAGGTTTTCTCTAGTCTATCTTAACCAGGCCAGGCTAGGCCATCACTACAGTTTAGTGTAGTCACAGCCTTTTTAAACCTCATTTTGAGGAGAAAGAATCAAAGTCAGGAAATCCATTCAGAAATGTCGAAAAGAAGAATAAAAATATAATGCTAAACGATGCAAGAAGTTACCAAAGCATCTGTAGAGAGAATCTTATTGTTGAATGCGACATGTCACATTTCCCATTCGACCATAACATTACAGAGATGAGAGAACAACTGGAGGAGAATTGTAAAGCGAGTTAAAGGGAGTTTGCAGAGAACTGGCATGGATTAATGGAGAGTTCACTTTATTGATGAGAAGGGTAGACTTGCTCACCCCCTCTCTCTTAAAAAGGAAAAGAGTCCAATCATCTTTTAGTCATGAAAACCAATATAGCACAAACACTGGTCTGTGGTCGCTCTCAGATAGGTTGCTATCTACACTGTGCTTTTTCTGTTCATTTCTCTTGGCTGTTTCCGTGATCTTATTTAGATTTTGTTTGGATTTTTTTGTTTCCCATGTGAATTTCCAACCGGACCCTTTCGTCATTCAACTGCATTACTCGGCCTCGGTTTACGCTTTTATTTCCTTATCAGTGATTATGTTTTTCTTTCTGTTTGCTTACCATGAAAATGACTCGGACTTTTTCTTCATTTGGAAAAATGTTATTTTGGAAAGAAGACCCACGAATAACCCTTTTTCTGGTCAAATAAATTAGATATAGGTAATCCAATCAAAATTTTTGTAACTTGGTCAATAGATTCGAATTTCAAAGTATTTGTTTTTTCCCTTGAGTGAATCGAAGGCATTTGGTTGCCATGCCTCTTGATGTTTCATAACAGTTAGTATTTACTCCTCCAATTCTTCACCACAGTTCAACATTTCTACCACAAATGCATCATATTAAATAGCCAAAACAGCACAGATAAAGCTTACACAAATGTTCCTATTCGTATATATGTATTCATAACGGACAATCCAAAATAGTCAGGAGCCGGCCAAACCTTGACCGTAACAAGTATATGCTGCAGCATATACCTAAACCAATGAATAATGAAATTGATTGGCGGATTTGACATGGTACTCTCCAATTATATAAGGATAGATAAAATCTTTCAATTTGGGCATAAGGAGAGTTGGAAACAATGAGTGATCCGAAGGTTGTTCTAGTCACTGGCTGTGCCAAAGGTGGCATTGGTTATGAGTACTGCAAGGTATTTGCTGAGCAAAACTGCCGCGTTTTCGCCTCTGACATCGCTCAACGCATGAATGATATGTTGGAACTTAGCTCACAAAAAATTGAGACAGTTGAGCTTGATGTTACGTCAGATGAAAGTGCGTCATCTGCTGTGGAAACGATTATATCCAAGTATGGTCATATAGACATTTTGATAAATAATGCTGGTATAGGAAGCACTGGTCCTCTAGCAGAACTTCCACTAGATACAATAAGGAAAGCTTGGGAAATCAACACTTTGGGGCAATTAAGATTGGTGCAAAAAATTGTTCCTTACATGGCCTCAAGGCGCAGGGGGACCATAGTAAATGTAGGGAGTGTTGTGGGGAGAGTACCAACACCATGGGCAGGTTCTTATTGTGCTAGCAAGGCTGCAGTGCATTCTATGTCAAATACTTTGCGCCTTGAATTGAGGCCTTTTGGTATTAATGTGGTGATGGTGGTTCCCGGTGCTATAAGATCAAATTTTGGTAGTAATAGTATGGAAAGGTTGGGGAACAATGATTGGAAACTTTATAAGGAATTCAAGGAGGCAATTGCGGAGCGAGCCAGGGCTTCCCAAGGTGGGAAAGCGACAGATGCTACTGCGTTTGCTAGGCATGTAGCAAAGAAAGTTTTGAGTCCTAGACCTCCCAAGCAGATCATATTTGGTCAAATGACTGGCTTGTTCGCTATGCTTTCGTGGTCTCCCCTTTGGGCGCGAGACCTGTTCTTTTCAACTCGTTTCAGCCTAAACAAAAAAGTCTAAACATTTGTTAAGTGTTTGTTTTATGTTGATTTTGATCATCTTAATTCCCGGCAAGCAGATCATATCATGGAGCAAAATCAGAATGTTTATACACTTTGTATGTCAACATTCACAGCTTAATATTATATATAGGCTTCGATTAGATGTGATAAGTACTCTAGCGAAGCTATTCTCACCATTATCTCTTCTTTTAAAAAGTTTATTTGCAAATCAGAATTTTCAACAATAACGTTGAATTGCTAGTGAGCTACGGTGTCCCGTGAGATAAATCCACGTAGCTTGGCATGAGTTGTCATACTTACCATGGGTTCACTTTTTGTTTCTCCTTCCTCTTTTAATAATATTTGTTTCTGTTTCTCAAATACTGATAACAATAACAATAGTAATAGTAATAATATTAAAAGTTATAGTTGGTGCTCCATTCAGGGCATTGCCTTAAAAGAAGAAAGTTTTCCAACCAGATATGCATAACTCCGAAACTTCCCATATATCATGAGCTAGCCTTAGAAATGAAAACACTTCTACACTCTGCAGAAGAGATCAGGAGGTTAGAATTTAGCTTTAGCGGTAGCTTCAATGCTTCATTGACTTTGGTTTTAATTGTTAGTCATGCCAATATATACAACACTGATAGCTACAAACTGAAGGGATTGGTAAAACGAGAAAATGTTGTTGAATGCAACCTCTTTCCTTAACATGGCGCTGCAAAATTACAGGAGCCAGAAGTGCTCACTTGCCATTAATTTGAAAAGGGTTTATATCATGGTAAAATTATCACTATGATGCTAACAACACAAGAATTGTGGAACAATTTTCGAGACATTATTAGTAAGTGATCAATTAKGCTCAAGTATTTTTCCACYTGGAGGAAGATACTTGAAATGTGACCTCAAAACAGTGAAATCAAGTTGTTCATTTATCTATAAACTGAAATACGATTGAGATTCCCTTGGTTACTTAGCAACTTTTAACTCAGTTTAAGGATTATTATCAAGTTAAAGAGTTGCTGAAGACGAGTGTTTTTATGTGTAATGTCATAGTCGAAGAGGGCAAAATGGTCCATGTATGGCAAAAACATTTGGGCTCTAGCACATTTCTAATTAAGGTGAGTGACAGCCTCAGGCCCTATTAAAAGCAGACAATGAAGAGAAAAGAGGCACCACCAACCAACCCTTCCCCATCTGCTTCCCACCAAAAGAGTGTGCGAGTGTTTGATAACGAAAGAAAGCAAAATTTCCAAGGCACCCACAGAGTTCTTTTGCTAGGCCTTGCACTATTTCTAGTAAAATGTTATTGGCCTCTAGTGCTCGTTGGGTGGATTTATTCATCATTACTACAATCAAAAAGAAGTTCTATCACTCCCTTTCCATTTTGCCCCAGTCCTTGTGCATCTTTCCCTCCCTAACTCCTCCCCCACTCTCTTTTAAAACCAAATCATTCTCACTAGAAAATCTGTCTCCACGATCTTATTCATGCAAATTTCATGCAGCATATTATGTACTCGGAAAGTATAAACCCCAACATGGTACTGAAACAGACCCTTAAACACGACAGAATAGTGCAAAATTGCGAAAGAGTAATTAGCCTTTTTCATCTACTTCAAAAAAATAATGAAAACATGAAAGAAAATATTACCTTCTGAAGCCTGAACTTGACTTCAAGATCGTTAATATTCGGAACTCATAAATATTTCCTACAGCTTCATTCAAAAGAGTCTAATACAAACAACTATCCACTCACTTCTAAAAAGAAAAAAAAAATCATTTAAATGTGTAGTGTCATCGTTATTATTATTATTAATTAAGGCCCTCACTGTGTGCGGAAGAGAAAGCAAGATAAGGTACAATGTTAGTTCTTTCTCATAGTTGGCTTTGAAAGTGGACCTAAAAGATTTAGAGGTATCCTGACTTGGGTTAGCAATATTCTCCGAGTATTATAAGGCTTTAATGATAGAGAAGGATATAAAGTGTGCATTCTACAAAAAGCATGTTCTTTCAAGGGCCCCTTCACTATCATTCAACGAATAGATATCGACTTTGAGTTAGAAGGCTGTGCTTCATCAAAGCTTTTGCTAGTTACAGAAACACGACTGGCATGGTGCTTTTTTAGAGAACCAAATTGAATCTGTACAATTTAATTCTAACTAAATTGTTACTCTAGTATGTAACTTTTCCGATCCTACTGAAATTTTTTAAAAAAATTGGATCCGGTTTCAAGAGTTTCTTGTCAAAAACTAATTATATGTAAATTTAGGCCGAGCTGATAGATTAGCTGATAAGACATGACAAATAGGATTAAGATGCCTTCTTGGTAGGTTCCCTTCAAGCCCCTACCTCTCACTTTTTGTCTGGAAGTAGGTGTTGACTTTATCTAGGATCTAGATGAAGCAAAAATAAAGATTTTTCTACTGTATCTTGCACATCATTCAATAATTCTAAAGAAGATTGAAGATCATAATCATGGTGATATACAGTTTCAAGTTTAATTAAACAGTTATAAGTTTCGTCATTCATGTTATTAATTGTTTATGGAAGCTTTTTTAATATCTTTTAAAAGCTGTTTTAACATGTGTAATATTAATATAAAAAGATTATTAATATTCCTTATATTGCAGTAACTCGACCATGTTTTTTGAATTCACTATAAAGAGATTGCATAATCAATTTTGATACGAAGTAGGCTCACATGCCTGCAAATGTAATTTATCTGTCTTATAATAGATTTCGCCGCTGGCTTATAAATTTGGTATTTAATACTATACCATACAAAGCAAAAATGGAAGAGGTTGGCATTAAATACTCTCCTTTAATAGAACTAAAGTTGCCACAAAGGTGCTGTAAGAGTTTGCATCAGAGCTTTAGCTTCGTTGTAATTATTCAAATAAAGCCCTTCAACAGTATTGCAATATATAATTACAAAGCTGATGAAGAGTATGACAAAAATTTATGCAAACCCAACTAGGGTGATAAATTATTTGTTTAAGTTATAGTGGTATCATTAGTGCATGGCATATGATTAACCAACAATAACTGTAGAAAGTTGTTTTGTGTCGATTTGGACAAACCTGAAACTGGACCGCAATCAGAACTAAACCCTTTAACAAATCTTGAATAGTTATGTTACGTGAGGTACGCTCTGGCTTCTGTTTCCCATTAAGCTTGGTATCATTGGGTAGTGATTATACAGTACTTGTGGGTCATTTTGTAGATATTAAAATCTTGTAAAGGACAATGGAAAATCAATCACACTATGACATGGCAAGACTTGCCGTGGTATTCAAGAAGGTTCGTCAGGAAACGGCGTCGTCTATCTGTCTGCGGTTGTCCTACACTCCTACTCGAACGTAGAAATGACCAGATAGACTGCCCCTTGAGCAGCGAACTTGTGGTAGGGCCCGTAGACAAGCTAAGCTGTCTACAATAGTCTACTACACTTGTGTGAAATGACCAGATGGACAGTTTGTCTTCTGCCTGTGAAAATCTAATGAAGGACCCCAAAGTCTGAGGCACATTAAAGCCAATACAGTACATTAATACGGTGCACCCACTAAATCAACTAGTGTTTTCACAATAAATAAATAAAATTTAAAGTCACAGAGAGAGAGAGAGGAGAGAGAAGAACTGGTGATAAGCTATAACTTCTGTGTTTTTTGGGGTGGTGAGAGTGAGTTGAGGTTGAGCAGTCGTATCCATTTTCGTTCAAGGAAGTTTCTTGGGTGGTAAGTTGTGTTAGTACTTGTATGTGTCGTCTTGGTGAGGTGGTGTTGGTTATCTTTTTAATTCAAGCTTGAGCTTTTGTAAGGGATTTAAGAGTGTTAAAGAAAAGAGAAAAAGAAAGGCAAGAAGGGGAGCGTAGGGTAAAGCAAAAAATTAAAGAAGAGGTCTTTCTCATACACAGATCCCTATGGAATGCAGGAAGGATGCCCAGCATCGCTTGCTGGAACTCATTCCTTTTGTTTAGTTTAAAGGAACTTGCTTTGTTCTCTTTAGAAATCTTTTCAGGGAGAAAGAAAGAGAGAGAGTGATCACAGAATGAGTTGCAGGAGTTTTGGATTTCTTTAGTAGAGTTGTTAGACTTGGTCCAATCACTTCTGTAGCTAGGAAACCCAAAAAAAAAAAAGTTTTAACTTACAAAATGGAGTGAAGCAAGGAGTTGTTATAGGATTAGTTTATTTGTTTCCCAATGATTGAGTTGCCTTGCAACGAGAGAAACTTGTCTAGAATCTTTGCTAAGTGGGATAGTAGAAACATAGTGAGAAGATGAAGTCCATGAACAATGACGATCATAGGGACAGCAACAGCAACAGCAACAGCAACTGGCTAGGCTTTTCTCTTTCTCCTAACATGAAAATGGAGGTTCCTCAAGATCCTCATAACCCTCACCAAACGCAGTCTCCTTCTTCCGCTTCCACTATTCCTACTGCTATTCCTACAGCTGTTCCATCAAGCTTTTTCCAATCACCACCTCACGTCAACTATGGCATTTTCTTTGGTGAGGGTGAGAATGGTGGCTCGTACTCTCCTTTGCCTGTGATGCCACTCAAGTCTGATGGCTCTCTTTGTATAATGGAAGCTCTAAGCAGGTCACAGCAGCCACAAGGTTAGGCTTAACTCGAACTTCTACTTGCATATTCTTTTCTTTTGGTCTTTGTTTTGTTTATTTGGAAACTAATAATAATAATATTTCCAATATTAGTAATTCTGTAAACATCTGGACTATTTTGTCTTTGACTTTTAATATGAAGGAATGGTAACGACAACTTCAACACCAAAACTGGAGGACTTCTTTGGTGGTACTACCATGGGGACCCATCACTATGAAAGCAATGACAGAGAAGCTATGGCTCTCAGCTTGGACAGCATTTTTTACCACCAAAACCCTGAACATGAGCCTAACAACCAAAACATCCTGAACCATCTCCAGGAAAATTCTAGGCACCAGCAGCAGCAGATTCAGGTCCAACAATACCAATATTATAGTTCTTGCTTTAGAAGCCCAGAGATGTTACTAGGAGAGAAAGATAAGGAACCCCAAGTAGTGGATTGTGATCCTCAGCTTCAAAGTATGGGAGATGATGGGATACATGGCATGAAGAACTGGGTTTCAAGGAACTATGCAACCGAGCATGCAATGCAGCAGAAGTTAATTGGTTGCATGAGTGATAATGGAGTTGAATCTGGGAATATTAGTGCAATGCCATATAGGGATTTACAGTCTTTGAGCTTATCCATGAGTCCTGGCTCCCAGTCAAGCTGTGTCACTGGTTCACAGCAAATCTCAAATACTGTGACAATGATTGACTCTACAATCATGGAAACAAAGAAAAGAGGGCCTGAAAAAGTGGATCAGAAGCAAATTGTTCATAGGAAGTCCATTGATACATTCGGGCAGAGAACCTCTCAATATAGAGGGGTTACAAGGTTGTTTCTTCCCATTTCTGTTTTTTTCTTTTCCCACTTAAAAAAAAAACTGTTTCAAAATTACAATATAGAGGGGTTACAAGGTTGTTTCTTCCCATTTCTGTTTTTTTCTTTTCCCACTTAAAAAAAAAAAAAAAAAACTGTTTCAAAATTATTTTTTTCTTTTAAATCACAAGTTAGTCTTTATCTTTTAATTAAAAGGTGTCTATAGTTTATCTTTATTATTATTATTTTCTTTGCGTACTGGTGTTTGCTTAGCTCTTTTTTGCAGTTTATTTTGCTTGTGCCTGCGTTTTCCTCTTTGCTCTCTTCTGATTTTTTCCGTCATTTCGTTTTAGGCATAGATGGACTGGTAGATATGAAGCCCACCTCTGGGACAACAGTTGCAAGAAAGAAGGACAAAGTCGGAAAGGAAGGCAAGGTTAGTCAAGAAAATTATCCTTCCAATTTATGCCACAAGATGCTTTACTTTCTGTGACTTCTGCATTTTCTGCTTACTTTTTGTTCTCAACCTGACTCAATACCATATATATTACTGATTTTTGGTGTTTTTTGCTTGGCTCGGGATGCCAATACAATCCAATGATGATTCTCAGTTTATTTAGGTAAGCCATTTTTAGTATATAATTAATAAGTAGTTAAACATATTTCAATCCTTCCGTATAATGTTCACTAAGTATTCCAAAATATTAATTTCAGGGGGTTATGATATGGAAGAGAAAGCTGCGAGAGCTTATGATCTAGCTGCACTCAAGTACTGGGGACCCTCAACGCATATCAATTTCCCTGTAATTATTTATTTCTCCTTAATTATACCTATATTTGTAAATGTCATTTCCAACTTCTGTTACTAAAGCTAATTATGTTGTTTTATTAGCTGGATAATTATCAAAAAGAACTAGAAGAAATGAAGAACATGACTAGACAGGAATATGTTGCTCACTTAAGAAGGTGAACCTTCTCTTATATCCATTCCATTCTCGTGCATTCACTTTCTTTTCTTCGTATAAATTTCGTGTAAATGACTTTTTCCTTCCATGCAGGAAAAGTAGTGGATTCTCAAGGGGGGCTTCAATGTACAGAGGAGTAACAAGGTCCCATTATCATGCTTTATATATATAATAATATTATTGCTTTTTTTAGCATGTTATCTTTGTATGACAGTAATTTTTTTTTAACCCTGAACTCTTTGTGTTTGTTTAAAATTTTAGCAGACATCATCAACATGGAAGATGGCAAGCTCGGATTGGCAGAGTTGCCGGAAACAAAGACCTTTATCTTGGGACATTCAGTGAGTTCCTTATGAATATTCAGTTTCTTATGCAAAACTCTCTTGGAGTTATTGAATATTGTGTATTTATGACATTCAGTCATGTTCTCATGTTCGCATTTCGAGCAAGAGAGAAAGAATATGCTTTATCACTTTGAGATGCCAATCTTTGAGGCACTCTGAAGCCTTTCAACTGTTTTAAGCCACTGTTGATGTTTTGCATAAGGCGGAACTTTGCGATTGCATAGTGGTAGTAGTAAGTTGGGTCTAGCTTTTGTTAAAGCTTGCCAGCCAAAAAAAATAAAAAATAAAAAGCCTAATAAATGGATAAAGCTGTTGTAAGGCTGCGTCACATAGATAAACACACAAAAAAATATTCTTCTCTACCGCTCAAACAAATACAGTTTTGTATGTTAAAAGTTATTATTAATGTACAGTTAATTTTATCATAAGCCATTTTTCTTATTATTTTTACCCAAGTGCAGGCACTCAAGAGGAAGCAGCTGAAGCATATGACATAGCAGCCATAAAATTTCGTGGGGTGAATGCAGTGACTAACTTTGACATAACAAGGTATCATGTGGAGCGAATCATGGCAAGCAATACTCTTCTTGCTGGAGAACTCGCTAGGCGTAACAAGGAGATAGGACCTGGTAATGAGGCTCCTAATCACAACCCTTCTGCTCAGAGCAGCAATGGAGAACCCATGCCCTTACAGAGGAGCATTGAAGGTGAACAGCCAGATTGGAAAATGGTCTTCTATCAGTCATCTCAGCAACTTGAACAGAAAGTGCCAAATATTCTCGATAATTATAAGCCTCAATCTTTTTCACTGGCCCCAGATGTGACCGGGATGACTCAACAAGAGATGGAAGACTCAGCCAAGATGGGCAATCACTTGTCTAATGCCTCTTCACTGGTGACTAGCTTGAGCAACTCAAGAGAAGGCAGCCCAGATAGAAGCAGCGTGCCAATGCTCTTGCCGGTGCCTCGTGCAGCATCCAAGTTGTCAAACAGTCCAACAAGCACCGTGAATTCTTGGGTTACTTCGGCCGAACTGAGGCCTCCACTCTCCATGCCTCACATGCCAGTTTTTGCTGCCTGGACAGATGCTTAGATTAGTCAGTTCAGTTATGTAATAGCAAAATTTCTTTTGCATGAACAAAGCGATAGACAGCGATAGAAAGTTGGGATGCTTGTGCATTGAGTGGGTTAATGGTGGTGGTCTACGTGGGGCATGTGATCAAGAACAAATTTTTAACTCTTTTCCTTTTGGCTTATCTTATGAAGATCTTAAAAAGAAATGGTAGGGAGAAGCTTTAAAGACATTATGATTGGAGTCTATGAAATGATTTTTGCAATATAGGATGACCCAATTTCATAATTAGATTCTATTTTATTGGTTCTCTTAAGTACAGAACCAGCTCAGTATGTGTCGTCCAATAATATGCAACATGAGATGGTCTTTCTGCTTTTTAGCTTTTGACCACCCTCTGGTTCTCTATGTCCATAGCAAAATCATTACATACTCCATTTCTCATCTAAACTTTCTCCAAAGGTAAAGAAAAGAAATTCCACCCCCATTACCTACAAGAAAAACTGAAAGGATGAATTGGATTATGATCTAAATGGTCCAAAATTTTGTGGAATTCGTCTGCTATTAGTGTAAAAGCTACTCCTGTTATTAAATTCTTAAAGCCTCCGGCTTTCTAAACCCACTAACAGCTGTAATCTCATCATGCTGGGCCTGGCATAAAGCTATCTCATGTCCAAATGCAGGTTTCTATGACCAGTCAATGCTTCAACATTCTTTGTTCACACGTGCAATGACTCCTTCCCCATGCACATTTCAGGCTCATTTCAATGCATTCTATGCAATTCAAATCTTCTGTCCATCCCCTCATGAATGAGGATAACAAATTTACAACCTGCTTGAACAGAGATTTGATCAGTTGAGATGTTTTACTTTAATCAACATTATCAACATACTGCTAAAATACGCTTACAGAGCAGCAGCTACCAGGTACTATGTCTAAGTTAGATTCAAAGACAGGATAACAATGGTTTAATAATAGTAAAAATAGCCTTAAATATTCAGATAAGCGGTGAGAAGTAATTATTTATCGGACTTTATCAAGTTATCATAGTCATTGGAGTTGTGAATCATCTCTCAATATTCAGAAACAAACACGAGTACTGCTACATAAAGACAACCAAAGTTCCCTGCTTCAGGGCCTGCAGTTACTATTATGGTATGGCCAACCCTCTTCCTTGTTACAGCAAAGCTGATATTGGAATAAATTTTTGGAAGGCAGCAGTACTAATATTAATACTTGGCCATGTTTCAACAGTCTCTCTCTTTTATCAATCTTAATTTTTATAATAATAGTCGTCAGTATATAACTAAAGTGGCTATTTAAACGTGGTCCATATTATAGATGTGGAAATAATCCCACGAAAATATGTGCACTAAAATGACCTGCATTTTGATGATTTATCATCAGAATTTTAACAGCTACTCATGATTAAGAGGGTTTGGAATTTCCGATTTTTTTTTTTAAACTTGTTGACTTGGAGGTTTATTCTAGATTTCCTCCGATTTGGAGACCAGTAAATGTGGCGGGAAGATTAGGTTGAAAAGAAAACCAGTACCATGAAATCGTAATTGCATTGAAAACTTGGAGTCGCAATGCTTCATGATGACTACCAGCGTTCATATGCTGAACAACAAACCCATTTTCATAATTTGGCAAAGTCATATCTTAAATCACAGTTTACTTTTGTTAACAGCAGAGATCAATTTCATCATATAAGCTGCTTTTTCATGTGAGATTAGAGGCTTTTGAGTGGAAAAAGTGTGATTAATTATATTAAGGGGATGATCATTATGAGTTGGCAGGATTGACAATTAATTGCCCCAAGAGTCCACTGGCCACTGTAAGAGGCTGCTAAAATTTTTCCACACCTTCAACAAAATGTAGATACTGCAAATCTCACTTTTACGAAAGCATGTAAACAGAATAAGGGCAAAATCTTAACAACCCTTTTTGGGGCACACCTATTTTGACATACAAAACACTCTTTCGGGTGTGAAAACAGCAATTATTTTTCCTAATAAATCAGTGATCATCACTTCATCTGATTTAGATGCCTTTTACTGAAGTGGGCTGTGGGCGTGCCTAATTCATATTTAAAAAGCAAAAGGCAGTTGGGTGGCCTAGCTTAACCTTATTAAGCAGACAAACAAACAGCAAGATATGTAGCAGGGGAAATATACAGCTTCATACAACATAAATAGAACAGTGTACACATTTAAAGAGAGCACCAAGAATTGCGAGGTCAAAAGGGTTAGCAACTGCTTGTGGAAATTATCAGAGAAAGTTTATGTATAATTGTCTTTAATTACACAAAGATTCTGTACGGCTAGATTAAAGTTTCTTTGGATATTAAAGTGTCATGTCAAAAATATACGCTATAATTTTGTCTTAAATTTCTTACTAGATGGAGTTGCCAACAGCAGGTCGCATCACCGAATGTTAAGTTTGTGTGTAACATCTTGTTGAAAAAGGATTTCTGGTTTATCGTGTTGATGTTCAAGCTGTATGAAAACTTACAAGATAGCCTGTCATGAATCATCAAGGTGTCGGTGAGACCTACTTGGACGGTGGCTAGGTAGATTAGCATTTGGAAAGCTGGTAAAGGCTGGAAGAATAATACGACTTAAGTGGTTATCAGCTTTTGATTTGATGGCTTTGAAATGAAATTCTCTTCTTTAGCTAGAACTTGGCTGTGTTGAGCTAAAATTCCYTTTGTCGTACTTCTTTTATGTGGCATGTCCATTAGCATTTGCCTAATATTCATCAAATGTCCAATCCAAGCAACCAACATTCTAATGAAGTGTTGAACATGAGGTGATCTCCAGCTTAATGTTGTAGAAAACACACACACTCACAATCAATCATTCAATATTGCAATTATTAGAGTAACATAATTTAATCGTTTTATCATGAACATGAGACCTCGACCCCTTTTAACTGTTTTGAGTTCATGATAATATCTTGATCACATCAAACTAATAATATTTAGATAAAAAAAAAAAAAAATAGATGGAACCATGAATCCGAACCAAATTAGTTAGCTCTACTGATGACGAGGAGCTTTTATTTCTAACATAACTAACATGCCATTAGATGAATATAAGTAAACATGACTATATCAATTGTATCTTCAGTTTCCCACAAATATCAAATCTAACTTTTCATTTTTCACGTTTAAAACTTTCTTTTCACCTGAAAATCTTCCTGGTTTTCAAATTTTTGATGGCTGTCTGTAGGTTAATTAACTTACAAATGAAAATCTTCCTAGTTTTCAAAATTTTGGTGGCAGTTCTTTTCACCTGAAAATCTTCCTAGTTTTCACCTGAATAAAGGCTCGATGTCATGCAAATCATCCCATAAGCGTCTGTGCCTAACTTCACATGCATGATTCTTAATTATAATAGCGACTCATGCATAATCATGCAAACATGCCTTAACGATCATATCACCATGTACGATTAAACTATCATGGTTAAGTTTTGGTACATTTAATTCATCATTGAGCCATGGATAAACAGTAGAAAGATGGAGCAAATTGGTTAGCTTACGTTAATGGCAGTCTCTAAATTAATGACAGCATAGTGCCATCATCAGATGGATTCAATGCATTATAATTTGGTTAATGTAATGATGATGTCGCCATGCAACTGCTGATGAGCACCTTTTATCAATGATCTCCAGTCAAAGTGAACCCTTATTATATAAAATCATCTTTTCATCAGCTTTCTGTTCATTATAATTCTTCTTTGTCATGATATTCTTCTTTGTCATTACAATCCTAATTACTTCCTGCATTATTGCTTAGCTGGGAAGATCCAAATATTATTTTCTCATTTCTCCAACAGAGGTCTTTACCATCTCAAAAACGATTTAAGTTCTGTATATATAGTTTTAGAACTATAAAAGCTACCCGAATTGATCCATTTTTATACAAAAACAGAATGAATTTAAAAAAAAAAAATGAGTTACAAAAGTAAACCTCCACATGTAAAGATGAAAAACAAAAAGAAAAAGAAATACAAATATCCCTCAAGGTCCAATTTGTTAAAAATTATTAAAAATCATTATTTTGGAAGTTTTTTACTCGATTCCCGTGTTACTTAACTCTTCATGAAAATTGCAAGAATAAGGAATTAATTAATAGATTGTGATTTGACTTATGTATAAAGTAGGAAAACTCTAAGAACATGAGATTAGATTTTTATAAGGAGTAGTGCTTCTACTAATATAAGGAATAGTGTATAAATATAGGGTCAAAAATCCCATTAGTACGTAATTAGATGTGACAAATTATAATCTCTTGAGGGGATGTAGATGTGATAAGAGTTGTTTAAATAGCTGTATTGAGCCGTATCAAATTGAATACAAAGTTTATAATTGTAATTTATTTAATATATTATTACTTCAATGTTTGATATGTTCTGGATCAATCTCCTAATAGGTTTTACTCTTAAACTTTTTTTTCTTAAAATTAAGGAGATACAAAATCTTGTAAGATAAATGAAACTTAAATCCACCTAAACAAGTAAATAAAAAAAAAAATGTCAGTGTCCAGTTTGTCTAGCTTAGGAACTCAAAAGGCCCGTGAGGAGTGGCTGCGCAAATAGAACATGGGCTTGGCGGCTAGAATGAGATTAAGACCTAAAGGAAATTTTATAATGATCTAGCTGAGAGTAACTCTTCGATTGATACTCACAAGAAAATCAAGAATTCCTATAAACCCAAAAGGTTCTTTACAACCAAGACTTGATCCGCATATACTAACACCAGTTAACAACGATAATGGTGGTACCTATGTACTGTCAAATGGAAATCAAACAAATGTCAGAAGAGTAGAGGAAAGAACCTCTTATTTCTAATACCACTTTGGACCAAGACACCATTCAACCCTAAAGCTATAGTTATTAGATGAACGCAATCCTTAATCCTTCCATAAATCCTTACACATCACTAGACAGAGATGGCCCACAAAACTCTATTATCAATACTAGTTGACTTTATTATTGGAGTGCAAACATCAGTGAAACCACTGATTTTGCTCTCTAACCTACGTTCATTTTTGCGGGACTCCAATAATAAGGAATCATATATCATCAAGTGAAGAAGACAAAGTTGTGTTGGTCGTGGAGACATTCAAATTCACCCGAAAACCTAATAATTTTGAACTACATCAAATAACCAAGATAAAAAGACTAGTTATAATCTAAAAGTAAACAATATTTTTTTAGTTTAATATATGTGTTTGATTTAATTTCCAACATGTTAGGGTAAATTTTGTCATTTGCAGTCCTATAGTTTATGTAATCCTGCTTTAAACAAGAAATTGGGCTGGACAGAACTTTGGGCGGGAGCCCAATAATCTGATTAAAAAACTCCATCAGTGAATTAATACAAGATATACTTTAGCAGTCTGTGTAATTGAAACTTGCACCCTGAAGCCATTACATGAAGGTTGGCAGAAAAGATAAAGCAGTTCCTGATATTGATTGAAAGTGAAGTGAAAATAAATAAATTGGCAAAAGTAATTCAACAATCAGAGCATCTTGAGGATACTTGTCTGAAAATTGTGTTTTTTCAACAACTTGTTGATTCAATTTCAGTCGTTTTGTGGATACATTGATTTGATTGATGGAAGAGGAAGAGTTGTCTGGTGTTATCCCTTTGGGCCAATTGCAATAATTTTATTACCTTAAATCTACGCTCCCAAATCTTCATCATTTCTTTACTTTCAGAAATATTTTTAATGATAGGACATCCCTACTGGGAATCTAACTAAGTCATTAATTATCATAATTCAAGCTTTCAGACTTTGGCTCCCAGGTATAAAGAGCAAAATAAACAACATAAAAGTGATAAAAATGGAGCGTTAAAAATTTTTTAAATGTGAGACCTTTTGCCCTTTTTTTTTTTTTTTGGTTGCAAGTGTAAATTATTATTTTTTCATTGACCCCAATTTCTTTCTCAAATTGGTCTCTAAATTTAAAACTCAGACTACTTTCTGCCCACACAGGTGATGTTATCGGATCGGATTATTACCTATTACATGTGTAAAAAATTATGAGTTTCGAACCGAAAGTTTTTTCTATGAATTAAGATTGTCTCATGAATTGAGTTCTTTTAAATTTTTTTAAAAAATTATTATATTTCAGGATTTATTTTCAAAGCCCAGGTATTGATTTGATAATGTGAAATCAACTGGTAACTTCTTCCATTAAGCTATATAAGCTTCTTTCAATTTTTAGGCTTCTAGGTTTACACATGGAAGGAGAGCCATTGATATTGGAAACTGGAAAGATAAAGGGCATAATGACTAGTGAATGAAGCTTTCATTAATTATATTAGGTTTAGATTTCAAGTGAAAGAATTTGATGTTCATAATTGATTGAGACACAGCTAGAAATATCATTTTCTCGGACCACCGACACATACTCATCCTTTAAAAAGGATTATCCTTTGTTGAGGGGACAATATATACAAGACACCAGAATCCTCTCTTTTTTTTTTTCTCTCTTTTGTCAGTACCTGAATTCCTGTTGTCGATGTTGCTGTTGTTCTCAGGGGCCGGGAAGATTTGCTACAGCATATTGATTTGTTATCGTATGTTCCAACTTACTTTATGAGACTCAAAATAGCTGCAACTTGGGCAGGTATTAGCCAAAAATAGTCCAATGAGTTGTTCATTGACGATCAGTCCAACAAATTGGAAAACATGGAAACGAAAGATCAGCCCACGAATGCGTTTTATTTATTTAGCCGCCAAGAGCATTAATTGTTGCCGAATCTCAAGGTCTCTGGAGGTCCCATTCAAAGGCTAAAGTGCTTGGAGATAATGTATTGTATACATGATATAAAATTTCAGAGAATTTTCTGGGGATGGAAAATATAAGCTTGTCTTTTAAAAATTATTGGTGCTTTCAGGTCAAAAACTAGTTTTTTGGGCTTCTTTTAACTATTGAAACAATGAGGTAGATACTGAGAAGAATATTTGTTGGGTTAGGATTTCACAGATATTTCTTTGTTGCCAAAGCCAGACAGGCAAAGCCAATGGGCCAGGCCATGAGATTTGCCAACCTAATAAATCACAGGCTCGAGTGTATCTTGTCAAATCAAGCTTTATGCAGCCCCAACCAGTCGGAATCATTTTGGTTCCCTTAGGTAGTAGGTTGGCTTGCTCCCTCAAGTCCCCGTTCCCATCTCTTTCACTCTCTGTTGTCCTTCAGAGTATCCACATCACACAACTAGAGGTGTAAATATAATGTTCCCTTTGTGTTTCATTTCTTTTTCCCACATCATGTTAAAATTTGCAACTTCGTTCACCAATGGGCACCGTTTTACACCTCTAGAAGTGTAACATATACACTCATGATTTAATATAAAAATCGATTAATATTATATACACAAACTCATATGATATTATTGCACGATTGTCACATCATCAATTTTATAATGAGTCATATTATTTTCATTTCTTTTCCCACATCAAACAATGTTACAGTCCACAAATTTTTTCGCCAATCCGCAATGTTTTACACCTTTAGAAGTATATGGACATTGGACAACTACAACTCCAAGACCCTTAACCCCAAATGTATAGAGTCACAATTGTCATGTATTTTTCAGAGAAAAGGGTAAGATGCTCGGTGGCAAATCATCATGCTTGAATAATAAGAAAAGAACAAGAGAGTTGACACTAGATTAAAGATATGGTACACGCTTAGACTTAGACGGGGCCTTGGATGTCTTAAATCAGCACTAACACGAGTGCGGGATTTTGGATTTGAATGATCTTTTCAGACATTCTCTGGCACTTTATGGATTTAAAAAAAGTTGCTATATGTGTCTAAACTTCGTCTTCATATCACCATCCCAAAACAAGCCCAAAATATTTGTCAAGCAATTTCCCACCAAAGTCCATGTCGAACGTGCCATTGATTTTGAAAGCTTGCAACAAGTAACACCAATTTGTCCCACCATGTGACATATACGAAAAGCTTGATATTTTGTCTTGGGGGCCCATGATAGACATTGCTGGTACTCTCAATGAGAAGGTTCACTAATTGGAATTTGAATAAACCATGAAGAAAAATTCGTCTAATTTGATCTTGTTTTGTGCTTAATTTCAATCACTTCACATCGAATTCTTTGTATGTCATGAGGAATTCTTTGACTGGTATAACTGAAGGATTACAATGAAAGTAGAAACAATTGAGGTGGGCGTAATTGTCTTTGAAAATTTTATTGACGTCCCTGGCTATAAAAGTAACATAAAACGGGAAAAATCTAGTTAAATCAATAGATAAATGCGCACCCACGTGCAGAACTTTTGTTAGTCAAAGCTGAGTATAATCTTATAAAAAATATATGTAGAGATAAAGTCATCTTTATCTAAATAAAGCTATAATCTCCATCTCTTATTATATGATTAAAAATCTTATCATACAACGCTTTTGAAACAATCGTGCACACCAACCAAACAAATACAACAAGATGATGTTGGTATTTTAGCCTTAGTGGCCTTGCTTTTACTAGTGAAGGTCAATGTACATAAGTCACGTCCAGGTGTCTCCCCTCCCCCATTCTCTTCCTTACCCTTACCCTGCTTTATAGCTATTTGTCTAGTGCAATATCATCATCCTACGGTACATCAGGTGCACAAATGCATCATTTTATGTATTATAATTGAAAACTAATACGTAAAAATTAGATGGATTATAAAAAATTTGAAATGTTGTATACTAATGTTTTCAGATTTTTTATCATTATTTTTAATTTTTATGTAAAACAATGCATTGGTTCATTGTAACATATCCACTGCAATACCCACAAAGCACAAAGCTTGGATTGGAGTGAGTGAGCAAGATTAGGACCGAGATATTATGGTGTCTTTGAAGGACCAAAATGGGCTCTACTGCTCGAGTGTGTGAAGTGAGAGGTGGGGAAGGCACATAGAAAGAGAAAGAGGGCCTCACGGTTCAGGGTTTGGGGCCCAATCTGTACCGCAACCGCTTCAGGGACCCCATACTCGATTGGAGACGTTTCGTTTTCAAGCGGAGTCTGGTAGACCCTTTTACAGCTTGAATCAACCCGAACAGTGTGTTGATTTGTAGGATTTCATGTCAGTTCTCATGTTACTTTCAGCTGAGGCAGCCAAGGAGCCCTAGGTCGAGTCATACCCATTTGGAAATCGGGACCATTAACTACTTCACGGACTCACTCAAGTCTAGAGTTCACAACTTTCCCCACAGTTGGATTAAAATGATCTATCAAGTTATTCTAAGTGTTAGTTCAATGCAAAAAAAACCAAAAACAAAATGTAAATAATGTAGGGTTATAAAATAGTAAAACGAAATCTCAATATCTTAACAAAAGATTAAAAGGAGATACGGTAGTATAATGTTCTTTTAAACAAGCAAATGAAAAGGGATTTGTGTCCTTGAAAAGGAAAATGATTGGAAATTCTTTAGAAGATGAATTAAAGGGAAATCGCATCTCTTTCAGTAAATATATTTTTTTGAGTGGATTCCTTTTCATCGGCCTAAAATTGCTGGCCCAATCCTCGGCTTACGGCTTTCGGTGTTTGACTATCTAAGCTTTGACACTTCTAAAATTCTCTAGGCATTCAGTTCCACTCTTTCCTTGAGCTTGAAATCTCAAAAGGCAACATTGGTAGAATCTATACTCAATCGTGTATGTCGTCTCCGTGTTTGAGGTCAATTCTGAGGATTGTTGGTGGCGTGACGCCACTCTTGCTTTATTGATAACCTCAGCCTCCCCGTGGTTCAAGGGCAGGCCGGTGGATATGACAAGTTTTGGAAAGTTTTGTACCAACAAGGGTTGGATTGGCTTGGGTTGTGTGAGTGTCAATCCAAGGAGTCTTTAGCTTTGACATTAAGGGAGTGATAAAGATACTGAACAACAATTAGGACAAACCCCACTTTGCTTTATGCAATTCTCTTCCTTTAACAAGGTGATCCACATCACAATTTTGCCGACGCTCGTAATCTTATTATATCGACCTAAACCCTTTTCAAGCACGCCTAAGATCCCATCAATTATGCATCCCCTAAAAGTGCATTTTCAAAAGTCTTTTATTTTTTCCTTCTTTTTTTTTTTTAATTATTGTAAGAAGTTGTTTATAATCAAAAGTTTCTTCAATTAAAAAAATGAAAATAATTTTAAAATATAGTTTTCGTAATGCTCCCTCATTATGCTATAGTATATTGGATGTGTTAAATTTACCATTTTTTTTAAAACTTAAGCTCATAAGTGTGGATTTAACTTGAATATTTAAGCCTCTAATATGTCCCCCTCACGTGCAAGGACTTCACGTGTACTTAGGGCTTAACGTGTACTTACAACGTAGACCGGACTGAATCTCACATGTCTTAGCGGGTCTTACAAGTGGGCGAAACAATAACTTTTTCTTATTTTTTAATTAAATGACACGAAGGAGATTCGAACCTGAACCGTTGGGTCACTATAGCTCTGATACCATATTAAATTTGTTATTTTTCTAAAAGCTTAAACTTGTAGGCGTGGTCTTAACTTAAATATTTAAGCTTGTAATAGGATGCACAGATACATCATTTAATACAAAAATTGTAAATACACATATAAAACTTATAAATAATTATAAAATTTTATATGTAAATTATTATTAAAAAAAAAAACTGTAAACATTGAATATCTTCTTACTCCTTTTCATCCAGATCGTTCCATGTAAAGCAAAGAGCCTCGCCAAGATCTCTGCATTTCTGTCACTTCTGCTCTCGTGATTTTTTTCTTCTTTTAGGACAAATCATTTTATAGGCGTGTTTGGCGCAAGTGAATGCAAATTATTGATGCCTTCCTTTAACTACTAATTTAGGTACCGAGTGAAGTACAACCTCAGCGTTGTGTACTTTTATTAAAATTAAATAACAAGAATGGCCCTTGTTACAGGAACGTGACATGTAATGATTTTAGTTACGAAACAAGAATAATTGCATTGAATCGCTAATCTCACATTTTATAATTTTTACAAAGCCAAGGCAAAGATCTTAACATTGAAGGCAGTTATGTGTTACTATGTAATTAAATTTAGTATTATCTTTAATAAATAGGTTTCGTTTCATTGAGCCCCTCAACCTTTATAATAAACCTTAATTTCTCAATGGTCATACAGACACACATGCAGGGATAGACTAATATAAAATATTTTGAGTTTTATATCCATAGTGTAAATCTTCGTTTTCAAAACTTAAATATCGAAAAATTTAACGAAACTAAAACTTCGTTTAATAGGAAAATAAATAAATAAAGAGATCGAGATAATTAAATATACATATAGATACAAGTATCTAAATAATATATTTATTTTTTATTTTTAAAATCTGATTATAAATCTTAAATTACTTATTTTAATAATAAAAACATCTAAAAACTAATAATTTGATATATATGCTCTTATTTAAAATTATATATATATATATATTATATTTTGTATGTTATAAAAATATTTGTGAAAGTGAATTGGATAAAATTAATTTGAAGTTATCATAGCAACATAAAAAAATTATATTGTTAATTAATGTGTCTTACAAATAATATAACAGAATATAATTATGTAGGTAAAAAAAATAACAAATGAGTATTAAAAAATTATTCTAATAATAAATAATTAAAAATTGTAAAAATTAATTGGATGCTTAATGAAAGAGAGGATAAAATGATTGGAAGTTTGAGAATTGCGATTAGGAAAATGAATCTGTTGTGGAGATGAATTGTCATAAAGGAATTTAGGGAAAGAAAAATAATACATAGAATGATTTAGAAAATAGTACATAATTAAATTTAATAAGGACATTTTTTAGTAGTAACTTAAAGGAGCCATTCAGGTATTTTGTCATTCAAATTGAACTATAAATTTTAGTTTTTGGTATTCATATAAAACTATCTTAGAGTCAACTAAAATTAAAAAAAAAAACACCCCCAAATATCTGAATGATTAATGATTAATCAAATTTTAACTTTCAATAGAAAAACAAACACCTCGCGAGATATAGTATTAATAAAATTTTAAATATATGATATAAATATATTCATATTTTATTAGAAAATGAAACATAATTTTAACTTGTATATATCATTTAAGATATAATTCGACATGACTAGTATTCGGTATACTTCGGATCCCGTGGCGCCTTCCAAAACTTATAATTTTTTTTTCTAATCTTACATTAATTTATTTTCAAATTTAACTAAAATGATTTTTAGTTATATCACTTGACTCTTCCATACTTCAAACTCTGGATCTATTTCTCATAAAAAAATATAATTTTTGAGCGATTAACACGTCCACGTACCTTAAAATCTAACTAACCAAGAGGAAAGGGTTCAGAATATTTTTGTCTTAAGACAAGAATTATCCATAATCTACAAGAATTAATTATGGGTTGAATTTTTGGATCTGTTTGTTAATTTATAGTTTAAAATCAGTTAGTGGGGAAGCAAAATTAACAAATACACAGGCAGAGATCATGTGAGGAGTATTGAATAGCCGAAGTCTCACAATAGCCAAGAATAATTACGAAGGAAATGATAGTTACGCGGGCAGCTGATGAGATAGGACGGCCGCTGTTAAGCAAACGTGAAAAAAGTGAGAGCATTGATGATGGATGATGAAGCTGCTGGGTTGGGTTTTGGTTTAGAAAATGCGCAAGTGCATTATTCCTCGTCTGAAGAAGGTATCAATCAATTCCAGATCGACAACGCTACACCACTGCCTGCTGGTTCCCTAGACGGCTAGACTGGAAGCCCACACAAAATGACCATAATACCCGTCACTCCCCCCAAACGTGTTGTCACTTTCTAAGCCCTTGTTTGTGAAGGTCACAACTCACAGGCCTTGCTTACTTCCCTCTTCACTCGTGTCAAATTCTTTCGTTTTCACCAAACCCAACACAAGCCAAACCAAAGTCCTACTCAGTGCCCGCCACACTTTCTTTCTCTCCATCTCTTTCTTTCTCTGCCCTTGTCCTCCCTAAAGGTCCAAACCCATACCAAAATTTGATAGCAGCAGCGGCAGGCAGCAGCTTCTGTCTTCTGTTGCCAAGCGCCTGCCTGCCTATATAGCAGATTACAATTTTACAAGAACAGAAATCTATACGAACATAAAAGACCGATCTTGGAATTTTTTGCCAAAGCTTTCATCTTTACATTAGAGAAAGATCAAAGCAAAGAAATTTCCTAAGATTGGTGTCTTCTCCTTTTTTTTTTTAATTCCTTGCTAACGTGCACCTTTATAATAGCACAGGAGATAGCTAGATAGAAAAATACGGGATAAAGTCCAAATCATTCACTGTTTCTTGCTTTTCTAAGTTTCTTTCTGTCCTTGTCCCTTCTCCCAGAACCAGAAGATCAAAGACTGCTTGGAATATCAAAAATAATTAAACAGAAACGAACCCATCTCTCACTGTTTTTTTCCCTTCTCTGCTTGTAAATGGCTGTTGGTAGTCTGATTATCTTTAGCCTGCTAACATGCGCCGCTCTTCCACTTTCTTCATCAGATCCAAGCGATGAAGCTTGTCTAACCCATCTAAGACAATCCTTGGAAGACCCTTACAAGAATCTTCAAAACTGGACCAAGTCAATCTTTTCAAATCCCTGCAGCGGCTTCACCTCGTATCTCCCAGGCGCCACCTGCAACAATGGCCGCATCTACAAGCTCTCTCTCACCAACCTTTCTCTCCAAGGCTCCATCTCTCCTTTCCTCTCCAATTGCACGAACCTTCAATCTCTCGACCTCTCTTCCAACGCTCTCACGGGCTCCATCCCAGCAGATTTACAGTACCTGGTCAATCTCGCTGTACTCAATCTCTCAGCCAATCGTTTGGAAGGACAGATCCCACCTCAGCTCACATTATGCGCATACTTGAACGTTATTGATCTTCACGACAACTTGCTCACGGGTCAAATCCCTCAGGAGCTTGGAATTCTTATGCGTCTGTCATCATTTGACGTGTCGAACAATAGATTATCTGGACCAATCCCAGCTATGTTAGGGAACAGAAGCGGGAACTTGCCTAAGTTTAATGCGAGTTCGTTTGAAGGAAATAAGGATCTTTACGGCTACCCTTTACCGCCGTTAAAAAGTAAAGGCTTGTCGGTTCTGGCGATTGTTGGGATCGGTGTGGGAAGTGGATTCGCCAGCTTGGTGCTCAGTTTCACAGGAGTCTGCATTTGGTTGAGGATTACTGAACAAAAGATGGCGCTTGAAGAAGGCAAGATTAGTCAGCTTATGCCTGATTATTAACGTTTAATTATAGCTTGATAATTTATTTCAAGTATGTCAGGAATCTCAATGTGATTCATGAAGATTATTGAGCGAAAAGGCTACTTGTATAATTTGAGGTATGTTTTTTTTTTTTTTTTTCTTATATGAGGTGTGGGCTAATCTTATTTTCTTCTGATGGTGTTTTTCAGAAGTTTGTTTATTACTGATTTTTGGAATTCCTTTTCTTTTCTTTTCTTTTCTTTTTCTTAACCAATTTGGCCTCTCTTTTTTTATATAATATTAATTCTCAACAATGAAGAACAATGTAAGAAACCAATTCAAAAATGAGTCTCGAGGGAATAACTATCAATGTAATGCTTCTTAGTACATATTGTAATTTACAAGTTCTTAGCTGTTTGTTTACACTGTCAATCTCTTCTCTTCCTTTTTCTCTCTCACTGTGGAAATTTATCTGCAGTTTCTCTAAAATACGTACAAAAAACTGGTGGGGACTCTGATATCCTGAAACTGGCGCATTTATTAAAAAATTGCGCTTTTACCTACTTGGAGTTCTAGTGCTTTGTTAATGTGAGCTGGTGGGAGACCAACAACACCACATGCTATGCAAATTGTCCATTTCTATTAACGCTTTAATTAAGTTGATAGTTCCCTCTGGTTCTGTTAAAGCCAACATTCTGGTCAGTTTTGCCGGTCATCTGTCCTACTGGGTTTTGTTTTCACGAGTCTATAGGCTCGTGTAGTACTTCTTCTGCAATGTAAGCTCAAACTCAACAAAGAAAGTTTTATCATTTTCATGGCCCTGAGAGATCAAATAGAAAAAATAAATTATAGATTCCATTCAGTATTGATGATTAGCTGGAGAGAGAAAGAGAGAGAGCCATTATTGAAGTCTGTGGGTTCGTTACTCTGGGTTATATGTTCTAGGCAATAGGCTAGCTTTTGTTTTTCTTAATTTATAAATTTTCACCATTGCTGAAGTGTCTAGGTTTCTATACATGAGTCCTTGCTAGCTTTGTTTGTTTCTCTTAAGACCTATTTGAAATTGGTGACATTAATATATTTACTGGCCCCTGCGATGTGCATGTGTTGGTGCGCCCAGTGACCCAGTGCTCTGCCCTTTCCTTGCAATAGCTCTTATCTTATTTGACTTTTTCTTGATTTTGGAAAATCACAATCAGCAACCCGACTCCACCACAATTCAGTGTAATGCAAGGTAATTGTTTTGACTTTGTGGCATCTCCAAAAGAATGAAAAAATTTGAGGAACTTTGGATATTTTCTATCCATTAAAAAAAATCTTATTTCGATTAAGTAATTTATAATATGTAAGTGATTATGAATATCTTAACTTATTCTTATCACAATTTAAAAATGGCAATTGGGTTTTCTTATTGAAGCTATTCTTTGAACAAAAATGAATTTTCGTATTAATTATAATAAGAAATTAGAAAAAGAGAAAAACCCAATTTTAGTAACAAATTACTGTTAATAAACACGTCTCATCACCCGTACCCTAAAATCTTCAGATAGATTTAGATTAACTTAAGGTCAGAAATTGAGAATGACATGAGCAAATAATTTTGTTTTTTTTTTAAAGCTATTCCAAAAATTTGGGAAATTTAATGTTAAACATAACTTGAAAGCTCAACTAAATTAGACAAAGATCCTGGAGGAGGAAGTTGCCACTTTGGTTGAAATTTGTCTTTAAGGTAAAGGCAGGAAGGAGCATGCGAGTTTGATCAGGCCCACAGCAATGATAAAGTTGCTCCCCAAATCAAGTGGTTGGCGTTGGCGTTTAATTGAGTTGATTGCATGATATCAATTTCAACTCACACCGAAAGCAGGCACAGAAGAGATGGTCACGGTCGGGTCAAATGTGCTTTCATTCCTCACCATAATGATTCCTCCGAGAATGGCATGCATATGTCATCATGGGCTGGGCCCCAATGCTCCCTCCCTCAAGTCCATCTTTGTTAATGGTTATGTTACGTTGCTGCCTCAATTGATTTGGTTTCGGACCATTTTTTTGGTTTTCAACTGAATGGCTCCTGGCTTCTGCTTCTGCTGCCTCCTTCCTTCTCACACTCAACTCATTCCTGTTATTGAATTTCAACATCATCACAAGAGAAGTGCTTCTGCCTTCAATGCCACACCCATTTTCGATCTGCTTTTTCTTATGGCAGACCACAGTGAACCTTGTCCTTGCCAACGCCTCCCTCCACTATGGATACTGGATACTTGTGTCTCTCTTTTTTTCTAAGCTAAATACTTGAAAAAAAAAAATCTTAATTTTTTTTTTTTAAGGTATCTTTTTAAAAAAGAGTTAAAAAATGCTTATCAGGTAACCAAATATTTTTACAAAGATACTTAGAACTTTAATTCAAAAAAAAAAAAAATGTTATGAATCCTCCTAGCCGTTGGGCAATATTACAACTCCATATTTGTTTCTAAAATTGCCATAAAGCATGCTACTGTCTAAGTTAATTTGTTAATTTTAGATAAAATAAACAAAATTATCAATTTAGGAGATTGTTTTTATTTATTTATCTATTTTTTTTTTTTTACTATCGAGATGATTTGGAAAAAGATTGAGATACGCTTTTAATGTGTTGATAGACGCTGACATATGCACACCCATTAACCCGTAACAGAGATTGTCACTGTTAATCTGCTAATATTATATATAATAATAAGAGTAATCTTAACATGCGTCTTAATGATACATATTAAAACCTTAAAAATAATTTATTCTCATGATTACTATCATTATTTTATTTTAAAATATATATTTTTATTAAAAAAAATTATAAAATATTGTAAAATAAGTAATTTAGCAAAATTTAATTATGTAAATATACATACTTTTAGGTTTTAATATGTGTCCTTAGGACACACATTTAGACTACCCTAATAATAATAATAATAATAATAATAATAATAATAATAAATTAATGATATTCTTCAAAAAAATTATCTAAAACTTATTCCATATTCAAATTATATATATATATATATATAAGTGATGTTGCTTTTATTAAATGGATAATAAATAATGAGTATAAATGATGTTATTTTCATTGAATGGATAATAAATAATGTGTTTAAGTGATGTTGTTTAAATTAAGTTGATAATAAATTGTGTGTATATGTGATATTGCTTTTACTAATTACGATAATAAAATTATATAAATAAGTGATTTTTTTAATTAAATGAATAATACAATAATACAATAAGTGATTTAGTAATGTCACGTCATCCAGATAAATTATTTAAGATTAGTTTTAGAATGATTTTTCGAAAGAGAAATAACACTAAAAAAAATTACAAATGTTTTGAAACACATTATCATATTCGTCTCTTTCAAGTCACAGCTCACATGCATCCATCTCATTATTATATCGTCGCCCACTATCTAAAAACAATTGAAAATTATGAGAAATGACCCTAAATTAGGAGGTCATTTAAAAAATAATTAACCCTTTGACTTTTTTTGATTTGCCGATAATTATACTTATGCTATATAATACTTTCATCTTCTTTATTATATAATGAACGTCTGACGATAGTCCGATGATGATCCGATAAGTTTGATAACAATTTGATAAGTCTGACAACAATTTAGCAAATCCTGTAATGATCCGACAATTGTTTGACAAGTTTAATGACTATTTGGTGACTTTCTAACAAGTTCAATGACGATCAAACAAGTTGATGTCAACCCGATAACTATCTGATGAGTTGGTAACTGTCTAGAGATGTTCTAATGATTTTTCAATAATTATTCGGTGACTATCTATCTAATTCGGTAACCATCTAATGAGTCGATAAGTTTGGTGATTTTCCGATGATGGTCTGACGCTTCCAACAATGATCTAATGATCTAGTTACCGTTCAATTGTAAAGTGTAGAAGAAATAAAAAATGGATTTATATGTTATATATAGGGTTAATGATTATAAAACTATGAATTGATAGACAAATAAAAAAATCACAAGGTTTGGTTATTTTTCAACTCATGGGTCATGTCTCACAATTTTCCAAAAGACAAAAGGCATCATCATAACATTACACGCCACCACTATTATTTAATTTCTTGTATACACATTTTATTAATTTATAATTATAAATGACTTTTAATGATTAAGTTCGTTTCAAAGCTTTCTCATGATAAATTAATTCTAACCAAATCATGCCATTTCAAACAAACTTCAATTCTAATTGTTTATGTTAGTGTGTTTGTGAAGTTCATGATCATACACAATTTTAGTTTATTTAAAGATTGTTTAAAAGGGCTAGCTCAAAGTTTGAGAATGTCAACTTAGAGTTAGTTAGATATGCATCAAATGCTTATAGTTGACTTGACTTAAAGAGTTATCTTCCTCAATTTCATATTCTCAAATCTCTAAAAGCTAAACCCAAATCAATAGTACTTTAAAAAGTGCCAAAAATGTCTATATCAAGTTCAGATTTTCGATTTTGGCATGAAAATTATGAAAGCATTATAATATTTTAAAATGTGATTAAGATTATCAACTAGATTCTCAACAAGCTCAGCAGAAAAAAGAAAACACACACGTTGAAAAGAAAATTATATTTAGATTTGACTTATTTAGCATTCAAGTGAATTTAAATGAGTTTTCAAACAAAGAACAAAAGAGACCATGAAACTAACAAATACTTTTTATCTAATATTTCAATTAATTTAGCAACTCCGATTCCTTTAATATTTGCCACGTCCTTCGTTTGAGGAGCTTGTATGATTCATGGGCTTCAGCCCAAACCCAGAACAACAACTGCATTGCGGAGTAGTTGAGCAAAATGGGCCTATCGAATTCGAAGAATAAAACCCCATCCGACCTCTCAATCACCCCTTTCTTCAAATTAAAGGAAATAATCAAATAACCAAATTGATGGGGTTATTTTTAGTTTTTAACAGATTCAATATTTTCGTTAGTTAACTAATTAATTTGAACAAAAAAATACCATTGTCGATGAGTTTATAAAACATCCAAGGTTGAAAGTAAGCTTTTGATGAGTGAGTTATTCGTCAATTTATATAAAATAGACTATCAAATGATTTGATCTTGTAAGTTCATCATGTTTGGTGAGTTAAACTCATTAGCTTGTAGACGGGTTAAGTAATGAGGGAAAATTCAAATTTTAATCCAAAATAATGGGGCTTTTTGATAAATGATATTTTCAATAAAAATTTGTATGTCACTGTTTTGCTTGAAAAAAATACCATAATATCCTCAATAATCGTAGAAAATTTATTTATTCCTTCTTTCACTCCATAAATCACAATCTCACTCGGTTATTCTCCAAAGAGCACTGAAAACATAAATAGAAGTCATAAAGTCACATTATTTCAAGTTCATATATCCAAAGAGCACTCAACATTTTAAGAAAGTTAAAACAAACTTGGATTTAGTTGTTCATGATTTTCAATTTGATTTTTAGGGTTTGACATGCTTAAGTCTCAAGTTTGTAATGTTATGTTATTGTTAAAAGTGGTCGTAGTGCGTGAAATTGATTTATAAAAATGTGAAAATACTTTATATATGATCGATTTTGGTTTAAGTATGAAAAATGTTGAAGAAAATGAGGTCGGACATGCTGTCCAATGTCTAATGTTTGATATCAAATTTAAATGTATGATAATTGTTGTCGGATGTTGGATGTTTTATACTGCACCTGACAACTCAACAAAGAGCTCGATCGAACTCACGTTTTCTACATTTGAATGTATAATTTTTCATCCATGCCAACCATTATATCCATCAATCTACCTCAACCATCTATTTCTAAACCGATTTTATGTTTTTTAGACAAAAAAAAAAGTGCAAATAGCATGAAATAACAACCTAAAAAACATTGCGGTTCATAGAAATTTGATAAGTAGAGAGAGATGTCTTTCCTCAATGTTTTACTAAACTTCAATTGAATTTTAATAGATGTGAAGTGTGACTGCTAGAGGTGCTTTGTTGAGTAGTTGGTTTTGTAGGATTTTGATGTGGAAGTTTAGTAGAAGAATAAAGAGAAAGAAATAAGTTTAACAATGACTGTTCTTAAGGTTAGATAAGGACATTAAAGAAATCATCGCATACAAATTTTGGAGGGTGAATTATTTATCAAGGAGGCATTTAATTTAGAATTAAGGTTAAAAAATTTGAATTTTTTATAATAAAAAATAAATAAATCAATAAAATGTGATTAACTTCAAAACACCCCTCCGCAATTTGTCATTCAAAATTAAACTCATCTTTCTTTCCTATACGGTGACTATCGTCTATACCCTTCAAAAACCCTAATCACTTCTAAGCGTTTTTGGCCTCCCAACTACGTAGCCCAAGTGCTCGTTTAAAGAACGAAACTTATTGTGAAGAATTTCTGTAGTTAATATGGCCAAAAATAAAGAAAATCCGCCGGAGGAAGTCAAAGAAGAAGAAGAGAAGAGCTTTGAGGAACTAGGCTTGGACCTTCGTTTGGTTCACGCTTTGAACAAAAAATCCATAGAAAAACCTACCCCAATACAGGAAGTTGCTATCCCGCTCATTCTTGTAAGCTTTTTTGTTTTCCCTCCCTCACCCTGTAAGTTTGATTTTTCATTGATTAACTGTTGTTTGCAAATGGTTTCCAGGAAGGCAAGGACGTGGTTGCGCGAGCCAAAACGGGTTCTGGGAAGACTTTTGCATACCTTCTTCCATTGCTTCACAGGCTATTCAATGAATCTTTACCCAAGGACAAGCTTGCCCCAGCTGCGATAATTCTCGTACCGACTCGGGAACTGTGTCAGCAGGTATGTTTTTTCGGTGCCCACATTGGTTATTTGTTCAGTCTTGTTTGAATTCTATGATTTTTATTGATTTTGGTTACTGTGTGTGTGATAGGTTTATTCGGAGGTTTTGTCACTTCTTGAGCTATGTAAGGGTCAAGTTCAGTTGAAAGTTGTGCAGTTGACTAGCAGCATGCCTCCCTCTGATTTGGTTGGTTTAATGTTCTTTGATTTCTTATTTAGTTCTGGGTTTTGTTATAGAAATTTGCTGGTTATTGACTGATTGATTGTAATTGTTTGCAGCGGGCTGCGTTGGCAGGACTGCCTGATCTTGTGGTTTCTACTCCCGGTTGCATTCCGAAATGCTTGTCTGCTGGTGTACTTCAATCTAAATCTTTTAGTGATTCACTAAGAATTCTTGTTCTTGATGAGGTGTGAATCCAGTGCCTGGTATATCACGAATTTAAAGTTTTTGACATATTTAAAGTTACAAGCTAGTTTTGCTGACATCAGTGTGACTTTATACTCTTCTTTTCTCTTTAATATTTCAGAAGGTTATATATGAGTTAATTCATAATTTGAGATCTTACAGATATATTTTTTACCTCTATATTAGCGAATACAAACTTTCTCTGTGATTGGATTTTTTTTCCTTATGTGATTTTTTCCACAGTTGAGATATCATTGATTCATATTTGTTTTCAGGCAGATCTCTTGTTGTCATATGGCTATGAAGATGATCTGAAAGCTCTTACAGCTCTCATTCCAAGAGGCTGTCAGTGCCTTCTTATGTCTGCCACTTCAAGGTGTGTTATATGTTACATTTGTGTTTCATTTTTTTTTTTAAATTTTATTTTTAGTTTTATTGTTTAAAAATTGGTTGATGACTATTTATCTTATAAGAGTTGAATTTAAGATGATCCAACCTTATTTACTCTTTTATGACATGAAATAATGAAAAATTGTTTTATGACATTTAGAAATACATTTATTGCCTTTTTTACCTTCCTGATGAATGCAAAAAATGTACTCAAGGGTTTCATTTTCTGCATTTTATTCTTATATATTGGCTGATGATTCGGATACGCTTATTATCAATTAAAAGTAGAACAGATTGGTTTCACACTGGATCCCACTAATTGCGTACACATAATTGAAGTTTCTGTGCTTGTTAGAAACAAAATTGAGCATCAAGGAATGGTGTTTGACTGATTGATTATATATATATCTGACACTTATATTTATTTGTTCCCTTTTTATTGACTAATAATGATTAATGGATGTTGTAATCTTGCTATTTGTCAGTTCTGATGTTGAGAAACTGAAGAAGCTGATTCTGCACAATCCCTTCATTTTGACTTTGCCAGAAGTTGGAGATGTCAAAGATGATATTATCCCCAAAAACGTTCAACAATTTTGGGTAAGAATACTGTATGCTTATCAGGAATTTTGGATGCTATTGCATCTTCAGTTCCTGTGTATTTTGTGTCGAACATTCCATCGTGTTTGAATTATTTTGCCCAAATTCATTTCTGAGATAAACACTGATGCTGTGTTGGACACACTAGCATTAATGCATATTATTTGACATTAAACATTTAACCCAATGTAAACCATCCTGTCAAACACAGCTATCACCTCATGTTTAGTGATAATGTGAAGTGAAGCTAAGCGATAATATTATTTGCTCACAACAATTATTCAAAGCAAAACACAAACTGGTCTGCCACCACTCGGTGATTAATTTTAAACCATCTCTACATGAATATGTTCTAACTGTAGCCAAGCTTCTTTAACTCAAATTTTTATTGCCTGTCAAAGTGATTAAATTTTTTATTTATGTATATATCAAAATTTCTTGTAGATAGATCTGTGTTAGGATATATTTAGTTCTTTTTGGTTTCTGTGTTTTATCTGTTCCAAATCAAGGTCATTGGAACTAATTACTCGCTTTCCTATTTGTTTAAGATTTCATGCAGTGAACGTGATAAGTTACTTAACATCCTGGCGCTATTGAAGCTGGAGTTAGTTCAGAAAAAGGCTCTGATATTTACTAACACTATTGACATGGGATTCAGATTGAAACTATTTCTAGAGAAGGTATGTGGTGCATCAATTGATTTATATATATTTTCTGTCTTTTTTAGTTCATTTTCATAATACATACTTTCTACTTACTAGGCAGCTGTATTAAATTTTTAGATTTGTGTACTGTTTTGTGATACATTTTTAATTTGCTTCGAAGTCTTGACTATGAAGTGTTAATCTTTTTATTTAGTTTTAGCAAAGGAAAGAAATAAAAAAAAAAGAAGAGAGAGAGAAAGAAGTATGGTCTTTATTCAGTTAATCTTATATTACTTGCTTACTTTAACTTGCTGGTGAAAAGTGGCACCATGCATACCCTTTTTTTTTTTGGTATTTTACTTTCATGGTTCATCCGCCAAGTTGAACTGTTAATACTTATCTATTTGAGTAATCTTTCTATGCTAACCTCATAGAAAAATCATTCAGTTTTTCTGATGATGTCATCTGTTTTTGACAGTTTGGTATCAAGTCTGCAATTTTGAATGCCGAGTTGCCACAGAATTCTCGTCTCCATATCCTTGAGGTATGCTAGTTTGTTTAATTCTAGTTTCCTTGGTGGTTAGCTCACAACTATTTTTGAGGATGATGTATACCATATTACATCAGCAATTGTAGCTATTTTGCGAATGATTTTTAAGTTATCCATCTTGACAAATTTAATGACATACTTGGGCACCAACAATGTTCAAAGTTAGTTTCTTATACGTTGTGTGTTGTTTATACCAGGAATTCAATGCTGGACTTTTTGATTATTTGATTGCCACTGATGATGGTCAAACAAAAGAGAAGGAGCAAGCTGACAATGCTGACTCGAGAAAGTCTAGAAAGCATTCCAAGCCGAAATTAGACTCTGAATTTGGAGTAGTAAGGGGAATTGACTTCAAAAATGTACACACGGTAAGCTATTGGTTTTGGTTATGATGCTTGGATTTATATATGTATACGTTTTACATCTTGGCTATTATTTATGTTATGAACCTGAAGAGGTAATTTAGGATTCATCTGCTTTGAATTAATACCTGCTAACTTAAAAAAAATGTATGTGTTACTTCTTGGCTCGGATATAGATGGCATTACATTTGGAAATTGAATTTTATTTGTTTTGGGATTTCTTTTTCTTTCTAGGAAGTTTAATGGAGTTGGCTTAATTCATGATTCCAATATAGTCTATTATTTAATATATTTAGCTCAGAATCAAAGTTAGGAGGGTTAAATTGGTATGTAACAAGAGCTACAATGCCCTTTTCTTTTTCAGGTTATAAATTTTGAAATGCCTCAAAATCCGGCAGCGTATGTACATCGAATTGGACGTACTGGAAGAGCATACAACACTGGTGCTTCAGTCTCTCTGGTGAGTTAGTCAAGACCAAATAAGGTTAATTTGTGCTGGAGACTCTTTTTTTTTTGGCACAATGGTTATTGGCTGTCAAACAATATTGATATAGTTGATGGTGTTTGGATCTATTATGATCCTAATTGTAAGGTATGAGATTTGAATCCTATATTGGAAGTGTATAATTCTTGTGTATGGTTTATAAGGTTTTGGGTTCTCCCACCTCAATAGCTAGCTTTTGGAGTGTGGTTCTCCCAAGGTTCTTATTAATTGGTATAAGAGTTCTCCATAATGTCTCCCGGCATTGCAATGTTTACCCGGGACTAGTCAAGTGACTAGTGCACAATCAGCCTATTTGGGTGTTGAGGCTGCAGAGTATTGTGAAATGTTATGATTCTAATTGTAAGGTATGAGATTTGAATAACACATTAGAAGTATGGCTTTCTTATGTATGGTATATAAGGTTTTGGGCTTTCCCATCTCAATAACTAGCTTTTTGGTTGTGGTTCTCCTAAGGTTCTTATAAGGATCATACATGACCCTTTTTTCTCTCCTCTCACTCACTTTGAATATTCCAATATAATATGGATAATGGTCTGAGCTTAGGTACTAACCTTAGCTTTCCTTGAAGACAAAAATTATATTCCTTTAAGAGCTTTGACCCAGGTCTTGATATGACAAGTTTCTAAGCAAAAAGAGAGATTGATAAAAAATGAGAGAGTTATGCAGAAAGGCTGGAAACTTTCTTCTTATTATTTTTCACTTAACCGCAAATACAAGTGAGAGTATGTTTTTATACTAATTAATAACAGCCGACCGTCATCCATTTTTACATTTATATTTCTAACTTGACATTGCCACAATAGGGCTACTTTGGTAATCTAAAAAAGTGAGTTACGTGTATTTCTTTCACATCTAATTCTTGATTCTTACACTGAAAATGGGTTCATGAGCTTTATGATTGCATGATTTGTCTTTATGTTTCACCCTGTATTTTGGTTTTTGTTAAGGCGTTCTTATCTTAAGTAACAATGTGTGGAATATGGATGATGGTGACAGTGATGATTGGATCATATGTTTCGTCTTACAGTTATACATGATATCCTCATTTGCCATTCTAAAACTTATTTTGTTACCAGGTTTCTCCTGATGAGATGGAAATCTTTGAAGAAATTAAATCCTTTGTGGGGGATGAAGAAAACATGGACTCAAATATTATTGCACCATTTCCTTTTCTCACTGAGAATGCAGTGGAGTCTTTGCGATATAGAGCTGAGGTGATTCTTTCCTGTCTTTCATACACTATTGTTATATTTGATTAAATTTGATTGATGACAATTTTTAAGTGACCTTATTATTTAATGATTGATGACAATTTTAATACACTGGTTTTCTAGCACCAGCATGCAAACCCATATCTGCATCTGCTCCCTAACTAGAAATAGAAAGGGAGAGAAAAGAGTTGGACGTCTGTATTTTTCTAATGAATATTGGCAAAGTTTAGAATATACATTTAGGAATTTTTTTCTAAACGTAGTCTATGGTGTGTACTAAAGAAACTGTCCCTTCTGATGCCGTATACTGTTGCTTTAACATTTGCTTTGGTTTTTTTTTTTTTTTTTTTTTCTCTATTTATATTATTTTTTAAGGAGAATTGTTCTCAAGGACAACTTAATGTCTTATAATTATTTCTTTGAGTAAGTGCATCATCATAAACATATGTTGGTTTCCCTTTGTAGTTTGTCTCAAATAGATCCTTGGATCACTTCTTGTGGTGAACTTTCTGTTTCTATTCTTGCTGGTGTTTTACATTGCTTATCGGAAAATTTTGAATTTTGGGGTGGGATTTTATTGTTGGTAAGTAAATATTGGGTCATATGACTGCCACAGGAAGTACAAATTATTGATGACAAGAGTGACACTTGCAGGATGTTGCAAAGAGTGTGACAAAAATAGCTGTCAGAGAATCACGGGCTCAGGATTTGAGAAATGAAATTATCAACTCTGAAAAGTGAGTAATCTTAGTATTGTCATTTGGAGAATGTTCCACCATATTCCCTTTTATAAGAATTTAAAACACATTGAGATTATCAAATGTAACGTCTTTCTCTAGTTTATGGTTCATAATTAGCTTCTTTTTTTTTTTTTTGTATCTCTTTCTGATATTTCTAGTTTTTTAGTTTTATTATTTCTTTAGACTCTAGTTGAATTGATTGGTATATATTATTGTTCAATTGACAGTCCCAGCCTATGTTTTCATCTGAGTATAAAGTTTGTATTCAATTTTTCACTTTTAGTTTAACTGACACTGGCATCTGCTTGTGTTATTTTAGGTTAAAGGCTCATTTTGAAGTTAATCCGAAGGACTTAGGTAATGTAAATTTTAGGTTGGACGCGTCCATTATTTTGTCTTTTCCTTTTGGTTTCAAATATCTCCAGCTTTCATGTGCAATCTTTAATGTCTGGGATGAACTTGTATTTGAGCACAGATTTGTTGAAGCATGACAAGGTTCTAAGCAAAAAGCCTCCTGCCCCTCACCTACGTGACGTGCCTGAGTACCTTTTAGACCCAAAAACTCAGGAAGCCCGCAAAATGGTCAAGCTGGCAAGAGCTGCAATGGGTAATAATAACTCTTCTCGCCGGCAAGTTTCTAGGAGAAAATCTAGGAAAAATAGTGATCCTCTCAAGACTTTCTCTGCTGAGGTATGTCTCTTATACTCTTAATCCTCAGTTGATTTGAGATGGTGCCACTGCCACATCTATCTACCATGTGAAAAAATTTCTAATGTATATTGCACTTTGGTCTCAGTCATCAAAGAGAGCGCACAGAGGTGGGATGAAGAGAGAGGGAAGAGATGGTAGTGAGAATCATAAACACAAAAAGAGGAAATCTGCCTAATCCAGTTTCTACCGTACCTTTATTTGTTTATTTTTTTTCCATTTTGATCTGGGGTTTACTGCCAACCCCTACAGTTCTGTAACAACAAATGTATCAAATTATATTTGAGTGGTTCTATTTAGCGTCCATTTGTTTATTCTCATTAAACCTTATTTTGAAAAATTTTAAATTAAAATTACTAGAAAGGACAAAAGTTGTAAATTCAAATCCATTTCCAACGAATAATAAACT
Organism: Bursera palmeri; assembly: GCA_026225775.1. Taxonomy (NCBI): domain Eukaryota; kingdom Viridiplantae; phylum Streptophyta; class Magnoliopsida; order Sapindales; family Burseraceae; genus Bursera; species Bursera palmeri. The sequence goes on from JANKKB010011243.1 coordinate 50,604, forward strand.
GTCTTATGAACCTGTAAATTGCATTTTGACGCTTTCTTATTCTTCAAAAAAAAAAAAAAAAAAAAAAAACTCCGTACATGAGTTNTCTTATTCTTCAAAAAAAAAAAAAAAAAAAAAAACTCCGTACATGAGTTAGTGATGAGGATTTCTTTTATTTTATTGCTTGCTTTTCTAGAAAAGAAATATAGAAGGAAAGAGAAGTTGAAAATGTGATAGTGAAGCAGGTTATGCTATAATTCGATCAGTGATTACTTTTGAAGGTTACGGTATAATTTAGGGTGTACGTTCGATGGTGAGAGTGAAAACGGCATATACATGGCCACATGAAGTGCTGTTAACATCATCAAGGTCTTCCAAGTCTTGCCTAATTCTAGATAGGGATATTAAAAAAAAAAAAAAAAAAAAATTAGAGGGTTTATTGAAACATGATCATATTCTTTTANAGTGCTGTTAACATCATCAAGGTCTTCCAAGTCTTGCCTAATTCTAGATAGGGATATTAAAAAAAAAAAAAAAAAAAATTAGAGGGTTTATTGAAACATGATCATATTCTTTTAAAAATTAAATATCGTGATCACATTTAACAAATTCTTTTTAATGTTAAGGTTTGATAGTTTTTTTTTCTTGAGCTGTCGATCGCATCTAAATTCTTTTACTACATAATCACTTTTTAAATCTTCCACTTAATTTTGGTTATCTTTTAAAATTTCTCTCACAAAAAATAGGCCTAAAGCCATAATTAACCATGGGTGATTTTATAGTTTTTTTTTTTTTCTTGTAACTAACATCTTTATTATGGATCTTTTATTGAGTCAAGAGGCCATGGCCAAGACATTGGTTANCATGGGTGATTTTATAGTTTTTTTTTTTTCTTGTAACTAACATCTTTATTATGGATCTTTTATTGAGTCAAGAGGCCATGGCCAAGACATTGGTTAGGATTACTATTCGAATCAAAATGCAATTGATAAATAATAATAACAATAAATCGTCAATATTCCCATTTCTTTAAAATAATTAGTTTAAAAGAGGAACAAATCTTTTAAATTTATTTTATTTTCAATATTTATTTAGAAAAGGGTAATTTGGAAATTGGGTGATGGTGCCCATTTTGTAACTAAGTTTTAGGAAGTAAATATAATTTATTAAGCCTTGGGCATGAGATAAGCATGCATTGACTGCGATTTGAAGAGTAAATACTACCCAAAATGTATAAAAATTAAAATAATAAATAATCATTTATTTATCTGGAAGCCTAATGATGAGGAAACCCCAGTCTCAGATTTTCCATGCGGTGGGCCTGTTAAGTCCAAATTTTAACTTCAAAATCTTCTTCTTAGTGGGTCGTTGTAGTAACATATCTGTGATGTGTGTTTTCTTTTTACGAATATTTTACGGGAAATTTTTCAAAAATAGACTTATGTTTAAGTACAATTCAAAAAGTAATTACACTTTTAAAAAAAAAAATTCAGATTATGATCCGTAACTCTACAACTCAATAATTGTTAGTTGCTAAACATAAATTATCAAGTTGCTTGGTTGCGTTATTGAATTGTCGAATTGTATTATTGATTGTCAAACATAATCCAATAATTATTTTAATTTTTTTCAAACTTGATTATTTTAAATTAAGAATGTTTTTATATAAAATTTTTTGAAAAATGAACATTTTCAATATAAGGTTAAAATGTTGAGCCCATGATATAATTTTTTTTTTTTTTTAAATGTGGTTACTTTTAAAAGTGTTGTTCTATTTAACCTCCACTTTCTAACTCTTGAGCCCCCACCTCAAAATTCACCCAGTTTAAATTTTAAATCCCTATTTTTTTTTTTCTCACCAAACCTTAATTGATTCCCAATCTTTATAGGCTAAAGCAGGGTAAAATTCCGGGTCAAAAGTAGGCTAGGCCGAAGCCAAAGAGGGTGGCTTACAGGCTGGTCTAGCTTGTCAATCTTTATTTTTTATTTTTAAAGTAATTTCAAAAAAAGAAATGGTAAAAATAAAAAGATTATTCTTGAAAAGTAGCTAATGGCTAGCAATGACTAGTTTAATTTTTTTTTGCCAAAAAAAATTAAAATTAATTTAATGAAGTAAAGATTGAAAGATTAAAAAAATTAAAAAATCAAATTTCAAATTTGATTTTTTTTATAATGCAAATGTTATCTATTACTTTAATTTTTTTTCAAATTTAAAATTTTAATCAATATCAAAATTAAAATTTTTAAGTTTATATGTATACCTTAAGACCTTTTTATATTTATTATGTTTTAAGGGTATTTTTATATTTTTATACAGTATTTAAAATATTATATTTGAACTACACTTAATCAGAGGTATAATAATATTTTTTCCATTTCGTTATTTCGTTACTTAACCGAAAATGTTAATGGATGATTTTTAATAAATCTCAGAGGTCTAACTGATTAAAGAATTAAAAATATTTTTTATTTAAAATTAAACTAAAACATAAGAGTGTTATTTGATATTATTTTATTTATTATTAAGACACGTATTAAAACGACCCGTTCTTTTAACCACCACCACAACTTTCTAAATACAAAAAGATAGTTTGAAACGTAATCTATTGGACAATTCTAGCTGGCTGTGGTGCCCAGCCCCATTACTGCCATTCAATGCTACATGCCAAACCCAACTACAATTCAATATGACCTCCTAGTTTATATCAGCCTCTTCCATGCTAAATTTTATATAAATTTCAATTTCTCTAAACTTTCTTTATTTGAAGTTTTGATTAATATTAGAGTAAAATTCTTTAATACCAAGTGTCGAAAAACTATTAATTATGTTAATATAAATTCACTCAATTCAGTACATAGGTAACAAGTGTAAGTACTATTTTTCCGGGGTATTTACTCTCAACCCCCCATTGAATTTTTTAGTTAAACCAAACATCCCGCTGAATTTTAAACTAATACAAATCACCCCATTAAATTTTTAACTAACACCTACCCCCTTGTTACTGTAKCACCGTTAGTTATATTTAACGGTGCTACAGTAAAATTCATAAAAAATATCATAAACACCCCTCTGATATTCCCAAAATAACAAATTTATCCTTTTAAAACTAATTAACATTATAGACATTTTCCATATTATTTTTGTTATAATAATATAAAATATTTAAAAATTAATAAGAATTC
>JANKKB010011247.1:2342-18102 GCA_026225775.1 Bursera palmeri
GTCTCACATGTTTCCTGGCTACCATGCTTGTTGAAAAAAACTATATGAACAAGGAAAAGGTCGAAGATTTCAGATCAACATATTGAGTGGAAAAAGCTATATTATGAGGATTACTAGTATGCTCTACTGTCTGTGATGCATTTATGTCCTCAACATGATTGAAATCTCTGCTGCAAATTTAGAGTTAATCATGGTGACAAGTACATCACCATCATTGACATAAATGTTAGCCGAGTGGCTGAAACAGTGAAGTTAGTTGTTTTCCTTGATAACATTGTCAATGGTTGAACTAAACTAACGTGGGATTTCTTTCTTTCTAATAAGATAAAATGAAACAACTGAACAATAGGTATAAAGCCTTTTTCTATTTACGAAGAAAAAAAAAATTCTTTAATTATCAACAATGTATAAATTTTCTTTAAAAGTAGCATTAAATTGAGGTCTTAATGAAGTAGTAATTTAACTTTTGATATTTTAATAATATTTATTTTTCTATATAAATACTAGTAAATACTATTGTGGGTTGGGCCAGGCCAAAATTGAGAATTCCCATTCCACCCCCTACAAATTTGGGTCAAGGGACTGAAATCAATATCCACTTGACCTCCATACGGTTAACTACCAAATTCACCTCATTGGAGCAAGTCCCTATAGGCCCCAAAACTTGTTGGCTTTTTTGACATCTTTATGGCCAACATATCCATGTTACCTGTGGTGGCAGTGATAAATTTTGTGTGTTTTGCATCTTGCATCAGGTATCAGCACTTGCTGATATGCTAGTGAGAAAAGAATATAAATATTTGATTTTTCATTAACTAACAATTATGGGGAATGTTAATTTTAATTAAGAAAAGCCTCTGGGAGATAAGTTGCTTGGTGGTGTACAAGGAAGATGAATTAGTTGCTACGTTTTATATACTGAATGAGAGCAATCATCTGTATAATTTATTTATTTATTATGCCCAAAAATTCTTAGACCTTTCTCTTGTTCACTTAATTATAAATTAAGAGTTACTTTCACACCCTAGAAATTTGACAGACAGGGAAGTCGTGGGATATATACATCTCAGGTAGTTGGTCTCAGGAGGATTTGAACTTTTGACTTCAATAATGAGATCGAGGACTTTCTACCACTAAGCTCAATTCTTGGAGTTTCATCTGTGTAATTGACTATATGTGAAACTTTTAGTAGTTATGAATCTATCTTATTTTGGCATTTCTCATTTCTTATCTCTTGTTTTATATTCACACGTAGTTCAATGCAGTGCAGAGGCAGTCTTCTGTTGAATAAGGGCCATTTATCTCTACATGGCCGGTATCTTCTCTGGTTGTCATGGTTTCGTTACCATCGAAGTCCTGGGTCCCGAATCAAGTGGAGACACAAACTGAAGTAGATGCATGTACTAGAGCTGAAACAATTTGCTTTGATTTGATGACTTGAGAGAGAAACAATTTACGTATATCTTGGGCTTCCTGAGAGCGTTTCTTGTATATGTCATAAGTTCCAGGGCCTGCCTGGGACATACTAAAGGCTGCTCTTCAAGCAGCCAGAACCAAGGCAGGGCCAGGAACAAGCAGGACAGGAGTAGTCCCATCTGATTAATACAACATTGCATGCTTTTAACTCTTTAGATGATTTCTTCAATCTTGTTGTAGTATAAATAAATTAGAGCGTGAAATGAGTTTGCTTATTGTCCATCTTGTTCAGGTTTTGTCTCCAGTGTTTTACTAAACTCTCGTAATCGTAAATTGATAAATTGATTTTTTTTTTTCTTAATCTCTTGGCGATATAGTCCCTAAGATTTGATTTAAAAAAAATAAAAAAATAAAAAAATCTATATATAGAACTATGATTGTAAAGTATATATATTTCTTTTAAATGGCATTTTGGTTATTTCTTTCATAATTTCTCTATCAACATCAGTTACAAAATTTTCAACTGTACTTGGAGACACCCTCCTTAAAGAGATGGAGAAAGGGAAAGAAACTCTGCGACAATTGGTGGCTCAAAAGGCACCTGAAGAAATTGAAAAGGAAACCCACAAGCCACAGCCAACATAAATAATAATATTATATGGTCCCGTCAATCATCCCATGTCCATGTGACCTGGCAACAAAATCCACCAGAAAGTGAACCCTAAACTGTTGATGACGTGTTATCATGTGATTGGTGGAAAGTTAGACATATTTACATAAATGGTAAAATATTAACCTAATTAAAAATTAATTTAAAAAAAAAAAAATACACAATCTTCCCCTTCTGTATCTGTCTATTCTGTGCCTGTACAGTTGTTCATCTTGGCTGTTAGTTTCGTGATTTGGTGAATGGTGGGAGCCCAAAAATTGAAACCTTTGAAACTCCTCTCCTTGATAAGGTAAAAAAGACCCTATTTTTCTGTTTCTAGGGTTTGCATGTTTATTTGATTTTTAGGCTTTTTTTTTTTGGTTTAATTTGACTGTTTGGGGCGGATAAAGTTCTTAACTTTATTCGATTGATTAGGTCTTTTTGGGTTTTGCTGGGCATGGTTAAATTTTCGTTTTATGTTTTAAACAATTTTTGGGTTTGGTTTTTCTTTTTAATTTTATTTTATTTTTTATCTCAATTTGGTTGCTGCTGAGAAAATTGGAGGGAAAAGGGTGGAACGGTGACAGAGTTATTGCTTTATGTACCCCTTTTTTTTTTTGGTTCTTAGCTTTATGAAAGTTGAGGTAATTTCAGGTCTGATAATGTGATGCAACAGGTGTACTTGAATGAATTTTATGTTTTGTTTCATTGGGTGAACAATAAACGATAATCAAAAGATGGAAAAGTTTGGATTTTGTTTTCATGTCCTATGTTTCTCATTTAGAGTCTTTGGCTTGCATTTTGTGCTCGACGTTGTATTTCAAGCCAAATGGGTATTTTCTTTACAACCAATCGAGTATGAATTTTGTGCTTCTTTTCCTTGTATCATATGCATGAGATTGAAATTTCTGGAGGTTTTGAAACTTTTAATCTTAAAAAATTGAAGGTTTCCATTTACTTAACCAAAAAGTTTAATTTGTTCAAGTTAAGTTCTGTGCCAAGGAATGAGAAGTTTATTGATTCAGGGTTTCCTACTATGAAACGGGTTTTGTTTGCATTAAGAGTTGATAGTCTCAGATGGATTTGTTATTTTGGTTTTCAATGATTTATAGCAGTTTTTGTATTTTCTGTTTGACTTTTTCAGGTCATGGCAGGGAAGAAGGTTATAGCAATATGTCAGTTGGGTGGGGAGTTTGATACTGACGATGATGGTACATTGTCATATAATGGGGGTGATGCTCACGCCATAGATATTGATGACCAAATGAAGTTTAATGACTTCAAGGTGGAAGTAGCAGAAATGTTTAACTGTAGTACTGATACAATGTCTCTCAAATACTTCCTCCCTGGTAACAGGAAAACTCTCATCACGATCTCCAATGACAAGGACCTGAAGCGGATGATTAAGTTTCAAGGGGATTCTACCTCTGTTGACATTTATATCATAATGGAAGAAATTGTTGAGCCTGATGTCTCAAATATGCCAGCCAGTAGGTAGTTTTCTCAATGTCTAAGCTGACATTTTGATTTTTTTTTTTTAAATAAATTGATGTAATTTTGGTAGTTCTTGAGTTTGCAGATCAAGCAGAACGACTCTATCGGAAGCAGTGCCTGCAGTTGATGCACCTCTTGATGTTGGGGAAGAAATGGTGGATGATATCAACCAACCTCTCATCCCACTTGGTGCAGATCTTGATGTTGTCGTTGACACCAACCATATAGATGTGAATATTGATGATACACAGATTCAGCTCCCGGCAGAAATTTCACCCATTCTTCCTCTTGTTGGTCCCAATGGTGAGAAGCATGGGAAAGTTGCGCAGCAGTGGCAGAATACTATCACGGGTGTTGGACAAAGATTCAGCAGTGTTCATGAGTTTCGTGAAACGTTGCGCAAATATGCAATTGCTCATCAGTTTGCTTTCAGGTATAAAAAGAATGATAGTCACCGTGTGACTGTCAAATGCAAAGCAGAAGGTTGTCCTTGGAGAATTCATGCGTCAAGATTGTCAACCACTCAACTTATATGTATCAAGAAGATGAATCCAACACATTCATGTGAGGGGGCTGTTGTGACAACAGGGCATCAGGCAACTAGGAGTTGGGTGGCTAGTATTATCAAGGAAAAGCTGAAAGTGCACCCCAACTACAAGCCCAAGGATATTGTCTATGATATCAAACAGGAATACGGGATCCAGCTAAACTACTTTCAGGCATGGCGTGGGAAAGAAATAGCAAAGGAGCAGCTTCAGGGTTCATACAAAGAGGCATATAATCAATTACCATTCTTCTGTGAGAAGATAATGGAGACCAATCCTGGTAGTTTTGCTACTTACACTACTAAGGAAGACATGAGTTTTCATCGTCTCTTTGTCTCATTTCATGCCTCGATATATGGCTTTCTACAAGGTTGCCGGCCTCTCCTTTTTCTTGATAGCATACCTTTAAAGTCAAAATATCAAGGTACATTGCTGGCTGCAACAGCAGCAGATGGTGATGATAGAGTGTTTCCTGTTGCTTTCTCTGTAGTAGACGGAGAAACTGATGATAACTGGCATTGGTTTTTATTACAATTAAAATCTTCACTGTCAACAGCATCTTGTCCTATAACATTCGTGGCTGACAAACAGAAGGGTCTACGGGAGTCTATTGCTGAGATGTTTAAGGGTTCATACCATGGTTATTGCCTACGATACTTGACTGAACAACTTATAAGAGACTTGAAGGGGCAGTTTTCTCATGAAGTGAAGCGACTTATGATTGAGGATCTTTATACTGCTGCTAATGCAGCAACACCTGAAGGCTTCCAGAGGAGTATTGAAAGCATCAAGAGCATCTCTCTGGAAGCTTACAATTGGATCATACAAAGTGAGCCCCAGCATTGGGCAAATGCATTCTTTCAGGGTGCAAGATATAACCATATGCAATCAAACTTTGGAGAGTTGTTCTACAGCTGGGTGTCAGATGCACATGAATTACCTATAACACAGATGGTTGATTTGATATGGTCTAAGATTATGGAGTTGATTTACACAAGGCGAGCAGAGTCCAATCAGTGGCTGACAAGATTAACTCCTTCCATGGAAGAAAAGTTGGAGAAGGAGAACCTAAAATGCCGTCCTCTACAAGTGCTGCTTTCAGCTGGGAGCACATTTGAAGTCCGTGGTGACTCTATTGAAGCGGTTGATATTGATCACTGGGATTGTAGTTGTAAAGGATGGCAACTTGCTGGTTTACCATGCTGCCATGCCATTGCTGTTATTAGCTGTATTGGCCGGAGTCCATATGAATATTGTTCCAGATATTTCATGACTGAGCAATACAGATTAACATATTCAGAGTCAATACACCCTATTCCTGATTTTGACAGGCCTCTGCAGACAGATTCTTCCCAGGTTGCAGTTACTGTAACCCCTCCTCCTACTCGTCGACCACCGGGCCGACCTACTACAAAGAAAATCAGATCTCAAGATGTAATGAAGCGGCAGCTCCAGTGCAGTAAGTGCAAAGGTCTCGGACACAACAAATCGACTTGCAAAGCAACTCCGGTGCAGTAAACGCCCTATGTATGTAATGATTTTTTATTTTATTTTATTTTACATTTGCAGTGAATGGACTATGTTTTAACTTTCAGTTCATTCTTCAAATAGGATTTCGGATCATCTCTGGTCTTATTGATGACCCCTACATGTCACCACTTTTTCATGTTAGCTTGCATCCGTAGGTTATATTACTGATTACCACTAGTTCTCTACATGCCAATGATATTTAAGGGCTTGTCCCTTTCTTTGTTTGTTGTTTGCTCATTCAATTTTTTCTGCTACTGAGCGCTTTACTAATGACTTTATTCTGTCTGTTAATAGGGGTATAATCCAAGGACCAGGGGCATGACAATCTGTACTTCTAACAACAGCTGTTTTTAAGGAAATGCAAAGACATGAAAATCTGTAATTTAGTATAAAAATAACCTAATAGTGATGGTTGGGTCCATGTAGTACAGCAGAAGTAGATATTCTTCGTAAATCTTTTTGGTCGACTTGTTCTTAACTTCAATTTTCTAGTAGTTGATAACAGTTGATGGCCTTGATAATGGTAATACAAGAAAGCGATGTTTTGGGAAATGTATACGAGCAGTTTTTTTCTTTATTGGCACACTAAAGACACGGTCATTATTGCTCAAACTCACATGATTCTTTTGCTCCCTCATGGGAATGTTGAAGCCTGGAAGCCCTCAAAAAGTGGAGGTCTCACTTGAGATATTGGCTCCCCAATGAAATTTCATTTCTATGAGAGCTGTTGCAAGTCTCGAATCCATCCATTTCAACTACAGAAATCAAACTAAGTATCATGGTTTGAATGTTTAGTTAAATTTCTAGACCAATTTGATGGTTTGGTTAGAGTGTTTGGGGTAAATTTTTCCTACTGTACACGTGGTGTTGAACACGATTGGTCACATAGCTCTCCTAAGTAACGCATAGCCCTGCGGCCCTGCGTGTCCTGTAAATTGGAAAATCAAGCAAGCTAATATTGCAAGCCCAAAAAAGAAAGAGGAGAGGACCTGTTCCCAAGTTGTCCTTGTCTACTTGTTATTTTAGCAGAACCAACAATAGCTACAACTGTGTCAGTGGGTGACTCACTGACTCGTTGTCAACTCCTTCTGTTCTGTCAGTTCCTTACTCTCTAAAACGACGCCGTATTTATATGAATGAAGTATTCTCTCTCTCTCCAAGACTCTCATAAACCCTAGAAAGAATTAACAGAGCTGTGGTTGCCCAACAATGACCCCCAACCAGAAGCCCGCACCCCCACCTCCAGTGCAACCAACCGCCACCACAAGCACCGGAGAATGCGGGAACTGCGGAACCCACACAATCGTTTTCCTCCACCACGTCCGTCTACGGGGCGTCCAGCGCAGACTCTGCACTTCGTGCGTCCTCCGTCTCCACCCTTCCTCCTTCTGCCCCGTCTGCTTCGCCTTCTACGACTCCAACCCTCCCCACCCGTCCAAACGCCTCTCTTGCTCCAAGTGCAGCTCCTTCACCCACTCACAGTGCGCCACGTCATCACCCTCTTCATCGCCCTTCCTCTGTCCTCCTTGCTCTGACCTCAACTTCTCTTTCGCCCTGTTCAACAGAAACCAAAACGACGCCGCGGGCAGTCGGACAATTGACAGCAAGTCGGCAGCCAGGCTTCTGTGCGCGGCCAGGATTGCGTCTGCTTCGATGGTGAAAGCTGTCTTAGTAGCTAGAAACGAGGCTGAGAAGAAGGCCAAAGATGCCGCTTTGGCGAAGAAGAGAGCTCGAGAGGCCCTGGAACACGTGGCCTATTTGATTGCTAAAAGCAAGGATAGAAATAATAATGCTGCTGATGGGTCTGTTCAGCTTTCCGGGTCTGCCAGCATTTTCAACGTTAATAAGAAACAGACTAGTATATCTCATGAGTTGGTAAAAAATGTGCAGACCGAAAACAATAGATAGCTACACTGTAGAATTAGATATCAAAGTTGATTTTTGTTTTGTTTTTGGGTTTGTGGAGTTGTTCTGTATAATGGATGTGTTTCTGGGTTGCAGCTTCATTGCTCATATTTGGTCAAGTATTACTTGTTCTGTGACTTGTTTTTGCAGAATAGGTTAAGACTCATTCTAGGTACATTACATTATTCATTTAAACATGTCAAAAACACCTGATAATTATGTAATTCAGTCGCTTTACTGAATATGTACTTTTGATATACATAATTGCTCGCAAATTTCTTTGAAACTCTTTTGGGGATTTTGTTAATTTTGTTGAGTAGTTAGGTATTTGTCTTGGCCAGGTTGTGCGGTTTGAACTTAGTGAAAGCCATGAGTTTAATATTTCCTAGTTTCTAAGGATTGAAGAGTTAAATAACTCAAGTTCACTACATTGGGAGAAAAAGTATATATATATATATATATATATATCTTTCGGTTGTGAAGATAGAAGTCCTNTTAATATTTCCTAGTTTCTAAGGATTGAAGAGTTAAATAACTCAAGTTCACTACATTGGGAGAAAAAGTATATATATATCTTTCGGTTGTGAAGATAGAAGTCCTGACTTAGCATTAGAGGAACACGTAATTTGGGACAATATTGACATTTGTTTTACATTTTTCTTTGTAAAGCAATGCAGAAAGAAATCACTGCCATGGTGAATGATGTGACGTGCATGCGTTGTCTTATCAGTTGCATGTTTGTTTTCTTTTTTATTTAGTTTTATAATTCGCTGTGTTGAAACCTTTCTAAATTAGAACACAAATATGACATGACACAATTACTATAATAGCACAGTTTGTCTCAAATTATGAATTTCGGGCTTTTGTTTTGTGAAATATTTTTGTTTTCCAGTGGTTTTTCTTTCTTAATTTCAGCTTTTAGATAAGTTTTGTCTCCAAATGATGTTATATATATATCTATTAGACTTAACCAAATAGCACTTTACATTGTTTCTTCATCTTTGTTCTACTTTCTTAGGCTAAGAAGCTTTGGATTCATGGTCTCACTCTTTCTTTTAGAAGTAATTGATTGGATTATTATTCTTGTAAAAGCTGTTATATTTCTGCACTTTTATTTTTATTTTTCGTGTTTAGGTTTAGTGTAAAAGCATGTTGTGCCCCATATTAGTGCAAATCTTCAATGTTTCCAACCATGTGATTCATTGAAGAGTTTAACCCAATTCTTTATGCAGCTTCTGAGCTATCAGAGTCATTATAAAACGACTGCTTTCCAAAGCTTTTCCTTTAACTCTAGCTACAAGATTAGCTTGCATGTTAAATTCTGATTTGTGGAATGTAAATTAGAGCGTCCAGTAATTTGAACTTGATGGTTTACGTTGTCAACTTCTTTTTGCCAGATGAGTGCTCTATTCATTGAGTAAATATCTAGATTATCAAATTCACCTGCTGCACCAGATAATTTTGGAGCTATTGACTATTGTTATTGTTATCTATTCATTACACTGTCGTCTGTTCTGTAATTGTAAGATTCATTTGTCCATTCCTCTCTGTAATGAAATGCCTCGGACTTTAACTCACTTTGATAGCTTTAGTGTTTCTTCCATGTTCTCAATTTGGCGTGAAGAGGAAATTGAGACTTTTCTAGCAGTTCCATTTCATAAAAGTTTTGGAAAAGAGCAGGTTATGCATATTTGCATGCGTTATAAAAAGCTTCGGTGCCCTCTTAATACACAAGGCCTAGTTATTGAATATGTAGAATTTGTTTCCTACTTTAATGCATTTTATTGCATGTTTATTGTGTGCAGGTCGAGTACTTGAGTTGAATGTATAAATTTCATGAGGGTTATATGTTCAAACATAATTTGGAATTGGATAATAACTGATCAATCAGATTTTATACTCAAACCAAGGAAAAAGAGAAGCTAGAGTGAATTGGTAAGTGTTTCATGTCATGGCCAAGTTTCTACTCTTTGTAAGCTCGTCTATATTGTCAAAACTGAATCAATGTGTATAACAATTAACTGAATTAGCTTTCATCAGTTTCCAATGATATGCATACATTCATATTTCATTTGCTCAAATTTCCATCATAACTAACCTCCAAACTAGCATAATAATATATTTCTCTAGCAATATCCTAATCGTGCCACGACTGTTAAGTTGGCACTAGTCTTATCTCTCTAAATCAATATTCCTTTCACGTCCTGCGGCAGAAGGAATAAAACAGTTAACTCGATACGGTCAGGTTCCTATTCTTAAGAGTGTATGGCAATCATCCTGTCCAAAAGAACTTTAGGTACCACTTGTAAATAAAGGTCACCAATTTATCAATAGGTAGGGTAAGAACGAATGCAATGCCTGCGTGTGCCAATTCCAGTCTTCATTCAGACCTTAATGCTTCATTGAGTATTTTATTTCTGTCATCTTCATGCCCACCCAAAAATACCATTTCAGAAGGTTCAGAGACAGGCTGATGCTGAAACTCTTGGAGATAATTCTTGATACCTGTAAAAGGAAAAGAGTGAGGTTAAGCTTCTTTATTAGAGAGGGATTGAATCCTTTCTTCAACATGTTATCGAGTATTTACCGAGAACCTAGGTTTAAATTTCCCCATAATAAATTTCTTCTTCCGTTAAAAGCTACATATAAGCAATAAAATAATGGACCATATGACTAATTTTTTTGGAAAATGACTCTAATAGGAATAAACTCGCTATCTTAACCTTCACTGAATCAAGTATAACTAATATAAGTATGAGATTTACAAATGCATAATCGATTCATTATAACAACGAAAGTGCAAAAGAAAGAGGAGCATAGCTCAAGTACTTTCTTACAAAAAAAAAAAAAATTGCAGTAGTCCGATAAGGTTATGCCGTATCACCATTTCTCAAGATTTCAATAAATAAACTTTTATTTGGAATTTAGCAAGGCATGCGGTTGCAGCATGTCACAATTAATAAGATGACAGAAAAATGAACAAACCTGGTCTGTATATGGTCAAATGCCATTGATGACTGATCTCTAATGAAATTTTACTAAAAACCGCATATTAGGTCCTGAAGCATCTTTGATCCGTCATAGGAATGAGCTCAAATCAAAACCCCCTGCCAAAGTTGAAAGAAAGAACTTTCCACCAAAGGAATTTAGGCAAATTACTGATTGTAGTATTTTTGTCAACCATGGAACTTTTCATTAATCTCCCAATGCCTCAGCAAGTATGCTGCTAACACTATCTTGCATGGTAGATTCTTCATAAGACAATCTTCCACTCTCTGTTTCTTCTGTAGCAAAAGATCCAACCAACAATCCATGAGTTGTAGCATCCGGTACCCAACCTTTTTCCAACATTAGATCCAATAACCGAGAAGCCTCACGTTTTAGTCCCTCTTTCCAGAGGCCATTGATCAGCATGTTGTATAAAGATGAATCCAGGATTTCACTGGTAGAAACAAGTTTATCAATCCCAGGTAAAACCATGCGCAACTGAGAATGTTTAGCTAAACAGTATAATAGACAATACAATGTTTCTCGGTCGGGAACCAAACCATCATTAACCATCAAGTTGAAAAACAAAGCACAATCCTTTGTCCTATTTTGAGCAGTCATGCTTTGTATGAGGATACAGTATGCTTCCGTGTTAAGAGCACAACCATCAACCAGCATTTGTGAGAGCACTCCCAACAGCTCTTTAGCTTTTTTTAATTTAGAGAATCCAAGCATGATTGTGGTGTAAGTCAAAGTAGTAAAATAAGTGCCAGAACTCCATGCCAAACACCGTAGTCTGGTTGCTTCATCCACTTTTCCCATGCCACACATGCCACTAATCAACATATTCAATGAGGAAGAGTGAAGGGAGCATCCATTTTTAGACATGTGGTGAAATACTTCAGCTGCCTCCTTAACCTTTCCTACCAGGCAAAGGCCTTCCATAAGCTCTGAATAAGATATAGGATCCAGAACCCAAGTTTTGGCACGAATCTGATGGAACACTTCCAGAGCATTCTCATGCTTCCTCAATTTACAGTTGCCTAAAACAAGAGCCGAGTATGTGGCACAGTCAGGAACTACTGAAGAAACAATCATTCTACTAAGAAGTTCATTTGCTTTACTTATCCCAATATTCTCACAAAGCCATCTGATTAGAGTATTCCAAGAATCACAATCAGCTATGTTTCTCTCAGCCATTTTCTCCAGAGTACTTTTTGCCAGAAAAAAATTACCAGCATTGCAGCAACCCTCAAGCAGGGCATTGTGTGGAGAAGTTACATAATCGCATTTGTCTTCCAAGAAGTTCACAGCCTCATCAAATTTTCCTACTTCACAAAGCCCTGTTACTATATCTACAAACACATCAACAATGGGAGTTACACCAATTTCTATCATCTCTTTAAGAAGATTATTTGCATCATCTAACCTAAGGTTCGTACACATACACCTAATCAGTTCCCTATAAGTCAACTCATCTGGCAAAAGATTACAAGCTCTCATCATTTTGAACAACTGGAGTCCCTCCTCTAGTTTATTGTTCCTACAAAACAGTGGTATTGTACAGGTATAGAAACTCAAATCTGGTTGAAACTCAAGATCAAACATCTCACCCAAAATAGTAACCGAATCATCCACTCGGTTGTTAGCAACAAGAGCTTTGATTACTATCTCATAAGTCCTGCTATTCGGATTACATCCTTTCTTGTTCATTCTCCTAAACTGATCCAAAGCAGATTCAACCCTTTCAGTTTCAAACAAAACTTCTAACAGATAGTTCACAGTATCAACATTTGGAACAACTCCTGCCTTCACCATCTCCTTGTAAACAAACAAAACATCTTGAAAACCTCTCTTCTCCTTCACAGAGGCACCCAACACAACATTAAAAACATCAACTGAGGGCCTAAAACCGCCCAAATTGATATGCACAAGAACCCTTATAGCTTCATTTACCCTGCAATGTTTAACAAACGAATAAACAAGTGAAATAAGAACTTCTTTTGCATCTGGGAACCTATCTTTCACCATATTTTGACAAAACCCCTCCATTTCTTCAACATTTCCAGCCAAACCCAGCTTCAAAATCATCTTAGAATAAGTATCAGCAGTGTGCTGAAACCGTTTTTGGAGCGATAACCATTTGAATATCTTAACAGCGGAACTCAAATCACTGGTGTTATCCAAAACCTGGATAACGTTATCCGGGTATAACTTATTCCTCAAAGATAGAATTTTTGCTTCAAAATCATTAGAGTCTGAAGCGTTTATATCCATTTCAGGGCTAACGCGAATGGTGTTGGCACATGAAAGGGAGGAAACACATGCTGTAAAATTGACCCATTTGAAGACTTTGCTTGAAAATGTTAAATATGATAGCTTTACCGCCATCGAAAAAGTTCATGAATAGTTAAGGCAACTTGGATCACCCAAAAAAAGAAAAAAAAAATCAAGGAAGATTAATCACTGACCTAAAAGTGATACTCCAAACAGTGGCTAGGAGTTGAGCAATTGAGATAGAATCCTGGAATTTAGAAGATGTTAGCAGTTTTTGATTTTGTTGCCGTTGTTTTTGTTTTCATTGTTGCAGTTGTTTTCGCTGTCAAGCGCCAGGGAAAGAGGCCCGTAGGCCTGGCTACAGTGCTGGACTGTATTTCTTTAGCCCAAAAATTCCTCAATGCATATTACGCCGTGTTCCTCTTTTTATTTTCCCATTGTATTTTGAGTTGATATGCAGCATCTTTGTCACCCTCCTATTTTTGTCAATTTCAATGGATGAGTTCTTTTATATGGGTCTCAATTTGGTTGAGAAATAAAATAGATTTTCTTTTTCTTTTTAAATAACTAAACGTTCTCACATAATTTATATAATAATTTATCTACGATTAAGTTATCTTTTTAAAAGTTCACTAAAATTAAAATAAGAGAAAATTTAAGATACTTCGATCTTTTTATATTATTTTAGCTTGATAATAAGGTACATTTATGTAATAAAGTAAAATTTATATGTTAACTTATAATTGTGTAAAAGACAGGACACAATTAAATTCCTCTAAATGTTCTCCTCAGATTTAGTACAATTTTAAAAAATATCATATACTTCAATCATATTTACCCTAAACTAAATGTTAAGATAAATGTTAGGACACAATTATGCTTTGTACAGTAATCAGAACTCTAGCCTCTTCTTGGAGATACAACCAATATCAGAAACTAATTTTGACTCTTCATGTACAACTTGTATGTCAGGTTTTAATCCATATGAACCGTTTGAGCCTTAAGGTAGCATATTGAACAGGGCTGTGTGCGGAAGGTTAAAAAACTTGCTGGGAGATGTATATGCTGAGACAAAAAGGAGTTTCACCCGAGGCATGACACAAACAGATCATCCTATGTAAGAGTGACTCTGACTCTGATAAAGCGGAAATGCGATGAAATATAAGATATCACCACACTTTCATTTGCATCTAGCAGATGCAACCAAATACCAACAACGAATTATACGTAACACCACCAGGCAATACCTACAAATGGAAGGTGAGCCTATGAAGCAGAAAGCAAGCTGCAGGTTCTTGTACCTGAGAACCTTGGCTCCKTATAATCTCCAGCATATTTAACAATATTTTTCCAGTAGATGAACTTGAAACTATTGAGACTTAAATATTTAAGTCAAGTCCATTTCTATAAACTAAGCTTTTTAGGAAAGTGATAAACGGTTTAGGCTCAAATCCTCTTGATTTCAAGTACATCCTTTTGGTACGAGAAAAAGTCTCAAAAAATGACATGTAAAATTATATAACTTTTCAAGTAAAATTTTATTAAATAATTAAGAAAAAAGAATGACACGAGGTTCAATCTCAAACGACTCTCCCAGCCTTTTTCATTTTATTTTTGGGGTTTAACACTTTTTACGGTTTTGTTTCGGTGGCCTGCCCTCAATCTCTCAATTTGACGTTCACAGCAAATGCTAAGTTAGGTAAATTCCTATGCATATAAATTCATCTTAACATTCTTCCTTCTCATTGTCTCGCTCAAATCCTATTATAACATTCACAAAGTATAAAGCATATATAGATGGCAAAGGTTAAGGTTGTTACCCTGTTCGCGATAGTCCTTCTCTTAATCTTCTCAACATCGACCTTTGCCACCAGTACCGAGCCAGTCTTTAACAACAATTCTCCAGCCAAAACACAACATGGGGTAAATGGAATTTTCATGTGTTTACTCATGTAATTTGATTAATTGGTATATTTTGTTGATTTACATGTGAGTTTTTGGGGTTTTTGACAGGGTGTGAATGCTCATGATGCGCTGGATGATAGCTGTGAAGCACTTGGAGAAGAAGAGTGCTTGATAAGAAGGACCCTTGCTGCTCATACTGATTATATCTATACCCAGAAGGAAAAGCCATGAAAATATGCCATATTTTCTTTGAAGTATAACAATGTCTTTAAAAATTGAAAGCATTGTAGAAATATATTATAATGGAGGGGCGCGTTTGAGTTCTAACTTGTATTTAAAAAATTGTAATGTGATGATCTTTTATTTAATAATAGTCACACTACATATTATCTAATAATGTTTGATAGATTGTGTTTAGCATCGGATTATATTATTGTACACCATTTGTTCCTATTCAATATGGTATATCAAATGCTCAATAGGTCATAACGTATAAATTTTTTAAAAGTTGATCAAATTACATCGAAGTTTCCTAATTTGAGTGATCTTTTGCTAGGAACCCTAAAAAATTACCTCTCTGGTTAGTAATTTGTTCCCTTTTAAACTTATGCTTAATTGAAAAATAATAGAACTAAAGAAAGATGCACAACAAAAAGATGAAATAAACAAATTTTATGGGTTGCTTTGACAATACCATTTTCTTTTTTTTTAATGTTTAGCCAACGTGTTACACCTGTCGGATCTTTATAACATTAAATCAAAAGCATTATCGTATTATCCAATCCTATGCCTTCTTGTCTGATAAAATATAATCATAAAAATTAATACATTTCAGAACGTTGCCCCCAAACGAACCTTATCTGTTTCAGGTAAAAAATGAGGAATATCACTGAGTACTAAATAGTGGCCAGGAGTTGAGCAATTGAGATAAGAATATGGGAATTTAGAAGATGTTAACAGTTTTTGAGTTTGTTGCCACTTGATCACGCTCAAAATTAACCTTCGGCTAAGCGGTTGTTGTAGCGTAGCTTTAGGTATCGAATCCACAGGG
>JANKKB010011249.1:5279-19652 GCA_026225775.1 Bursera palmeri
TCTACAACCGCTCGAAATCAACCCACAAACGCCTTGCTATGAACCGAGAGCTAGTGTTTGGACCAAAAAAAAAAAGGAAAAAACTGCTTAACGCATCGCCAAACGTAGTAGCACTCATCCTCCATATTAAGCCATTGTTCATATTCAGACCTACAGTTAAGTAAACAAATATCTTCTACTAATCTAATTAAGTTATGTATTTTATAACTTAATCTTGAGATACAATATAATCCAATTAAAATCTAATTAGTTGGATTATATCACATCCCAAAAGGATTTTAATTTATATATATTTTATTGTAATTTTATATATAATTATTTGATGTAATGTTTATATGTGTAATAAATCAAAATTAGATAACTTTAAGTTGTAAATTTGCTCTGTGCCTAATTTCGCTCGAGCCGTATCATACGAAAATAGACAGAAAATATTTTGAGTTGTATTTTTGCTCTCTACCTAATTTCGCTCAAGCAACATCAGACGCTTATTCTACGAAAATTGACGGAATGTTTTTCAAGTCTCTTGCTCGAGCAAGCATTATACGATATTACTTTTTGTATAAATATCATTTTATTCTGTGTAACACGTAACTTTTGATAAGTATATAAACTTGAAAACATTTGTATGTGTGAACTAGAGAGTGTTCTCTCAACTTGAATCTTTATCCAATATCTTGTCAAGGATTGGTGGTAGTTCAACTTCAAGTGGGTGGATTGTATTTCTTTAAACTTAAAGCGTTCTTTGGTATTTATGTTGTAAGTATCCAAATTCTTTTGAAGAACTTGTGTAACTTGTGAAGAAACTTAAGTTTATGTTATTGATTATGGTTGAAGAATATTAATGGTGATGATGGATGTATGTTAATGTTGTATGGACGATAAAATTGAAGGAATTCAGGGGATAAACAGTAATTATGAAATTGATACTTGAAGGGTTGTTATTCACTCTAATGTATGGCAATGCATGGTAAGATAAGTATCAACTCGCCAGCCAACGGCTCGTGTTTGCTTCACCGACCACTCCATCTGCTTTCAAGCTTCTCAGTCTCACCTTTTTCATCTCAAGCTTCATCGCCATTTAAATAAAACATAACCCAAAATCCTAACCTCAAAATTGAAAGCGTCGCCTCTCACCAACGATTGGTCCACTACCGGCCTCCCCACCACCACATTCACCAATCTACATAACCCAAAAGAACTACAGATTAACATTCCAAAATTTAAAAACCCATACAACCAAAAACATGTCACTATTCAGTTTAAACAACACCGTTCCATTGACCATTGCCAGCCTTCACTTTTGTTCAGTACCCACCCTTCAATACTCACCGTTCAATTTTTGACTTGCTTCTAGTTGATTAAGCTATTCTTTCTACCCTTGGGGCATGAGGGGTTTTCGCAAAGATACATAGATGGGGGGAGAAGATGAAACGAAGATTAAGAGAGACGGATGGAGTTTGTTACCTCTCCAGTGATATAACATGCGCATCAAAAAGTCAATTTTACCCTTACGATGTTACACAATTTTAACGAATCTGTTAGGAAAGGGTGGCCGTTCGTTGATTTCCTAAAACATAGGGGAGGTACTAGAAAAGAAAAGATAAAAGGTAACTGCGAAATTGACCCAAAACTTAGGGTAGTCAAAAACTAACCATATTTTTTTGAAACTTATCAAAACAATCCTTCAACTTTTATAAATTTATGATGAATTTTTATTCATAACCATCGAAAATATGATTGATTGTTCTGCAATATATTATCAAACATGGTCTTACATAGTATCAAATGTAATTGAACACCGTCGGGCATTGTCTATCGTGTATTCAACATGTTATAAAACACCCAGCAGCATGTTCAAAGTTCAATAAGCAACTTTGATATTTTTCAAGCCAAAAAGTTATTTAAATTGGATTATCTGTGCTAATTTTGCATATGAAAAAGAAGAAGAAGAGTTTTATTGCCATAAATATAAAATAATCAAGTGATCATAATAACTAGGGTCAATTCTGAAACAATTTAATAATATGGGACTAAAATGAATTTATAAGGTGGCAAATCACCGTACATTTACAGACTTCGTGCTCCTTAGCAAAACTGTCCTTCTCTCTCACAAGTCCGAAGTCTCAATGGCAACTCAAACTCAACAACCAACATAAATGATTCAGCGACTCCCTTCTAATTGCCAAATTCATGGACCCACCCAACCCTCTCTCCATGCGGGTCCTGACCCGCCCACCCGCCATCTGCTTGGATCCCTCACCACCACCTTCTTCCTCAACCTCCTCTTCCTCTCCACTACCCCACTGTCTAAATGGCGTCGTAGTCGTCGGCTTCATATCTCACAGACCCGAAACCTCCACCCAGCTCATCAACCGGGTCCTGGACTCCAACACCTTCGGTTCGGGTTGTAAGGACAAGAGACTGGAAATTGACAAGGAGGAAGTGAAACATTGGTTTGAATCCCGGAGAATCAGCTACCACCATGAAGAAGAAAAGGGTTTTTTGTTCTTGCAGTTTTGCTCCACCCGTTGCCCCGTTTTCGCCCGGTTGAGTGAGTCCGACTCGGGTTTCGATTCGGCTGTGGAGGAGCACGAGTTCGGGGATCTTCAGGGATTGCTTTTAATGTTTACTGTGAGTTATTTGTTTCTTGTTATAGTTTTCTATTATCAATTATTTTTATTTTTATTTTATAATTTTTGAGATTATATATAATTTTAAGCTTAAATTTTGAATATTAGTTTTCTACAAGCATAAATAGGTTTAGATATTAGAAAAATAATAATTTGTCAAAAATAATGATGTGACATATATATAATGGAAGGATGGAAATAGGAAAAGAGTAATGTGATGAAAACGCATCAATGCTAAGCCAATTTGTATGCAAGAATTTCTATAGTTAATTTATAAGTGTAATATTACTTTGTTAATAACATTAAACATGTAAATGAAGTGTATACTACGTGCAATTATGATTCAAAGCCACACCGCTTGAAATGCAGGAGTTAGATTACAGACTTGTGTAATTTATCTGAAAATGCAAGTTTGTAGTCTGATATTGATGCTTTACTTGAAGAAATGTAATTGAATTTCCTCTGGTTTTAAATATGTATTATGAACCCATTAAGGTCAAATGTGGGTAGTTTGGGCTATCCATGAAACATTATGGACTTATTCGATTTGCATTCATAAGGGTTAGTAGTCCTTTCCGTTACATACGTGAAAACTTTATGTTTAGTTTGGGTTAATGATGTTGAAGGAATTTGCAATTGTATATAAGTTATTATAGTTCTTTTATCAGACAGTAGGACTAGTCGAAAATTTTAGAATTATTAATCTGCCAGTGTGGGCATGCCATGCTTACGTTGTTTTTTGTAATAAGTTAATTCTTTGAAGTTACATTGTTTTTTTCTAATAAGTTAATTCTTTGAAGTTAAAGCATGGCATGAAACCTGTATCTTTATCTGTATTATTACTTCTCATTTATTCTATTTATTGGTTTCCAAAGATCATAGTCAAATTGTTAGGTATCTTGTTTGATCTAGTACTTTGACCAGACAAGGGCATAGGAAAACCTCCCTATAACTCATAATTGTTTTGAAATTTAGTAGTTTCGAGTGCTTTATATATTGGTCAGTCTGTTATATTTGTAGCTTTCATGAAAGGTTACTCACAGGTCATATTTCTAATAAATGAATGACTTAGCAATGCAGGTCTGCCATGTCATTATATATATTCAGGAGGGTTCACGCTTTGACACTCAAATTTTGAAAAAATTTCGACTTTTACAAGCAGCGAAGCATGGATTGACCCCTTATGTAAGAAACCGATCTACACCACCACTGCCAACTAGGCCTCTTTCTTCGTTACCATCTCGACCTTCAATACTGGCAGCCTCTTCTAACAACTCTTCATCAGGTAGAAATGGCATTTCAGGTCGCAATGCTTCGGCTATATCTCTCATGTCAGGCTTAGGTTCCTACACCTCATTGTTTCCTGGACAGTGTACTCCTGTCACACTTTTCGTTTTTGTTGATGATTTCTCAGAAGTGCCAAATCCTGGTTCTGATGTGGAAGAGTCAACAGAAACCTCCTCGCTTAGTCAGTCGTCTAGTTTGAGCAGTTTAGCTAGACCAACCTTGCCCATGAAAGGTTCTGGTTCGGTAGTCATGCTAGCACGCCCCTTGAGTAAATCAGAAGGTGGTTTTAGAAAGAAATTGCAGTCTTCTCTTGAGGCACAGATACGGTTTTTGATTAAAAAATGTCGAACACTTTCAGGCTCTGAAAGCAGTCATTCTGGCCCAAGAGGTGGGGTTTCAAGTTCTGCTCCTTTGTTTTCACTTGATGCATCAAGAGCTGTTGTACTTTTAGACAGGATTTCAAATAGGAGTGGTGAATCTCTAGAGTTTGCCACCAGTCTTGTGGATGATGTCTTAAATGGAGAAGCAACCTCAGATTCTCTTTTGCTTGAAAGTCATAGTCAGAGTGCGGACAAAGAGGACATTTTATCGATAAAAGAATTCATATACCGGCAGTCTGAGATTCTACGAGGGAGAGGAGGATTGGTTAACCCCAACAGTGGTTCAGCTGCTGGCGTTGGTATGGTTGCTGTTGCTGCAGCTGCTGCTGCTGCATCAGCTGCATCTGGAAAGACATTTACAACACCTGAACTTCCAAGTCTCGAAACATGGATGTCGTCTAGTCAACTTATTCTAAAAGGAGTTCTCTGTGCAAAACGTGGGCGTATAGATGAAATTGAAGTCACTAAAAGAAAACTTCGTCAAAAAAGCAATGTTCCACTACAAGTTGAAGCTATTGCTGCAAGAGGTACAGATCCTCTGGATATTGCAGTATCGTTGTTGGAAGGTTGGGGTGGACTGAACAAAAAGTTTTCAACTCTCTGGTGTGAAAGAACTCTTCCAGCTGCTAAAGATGTTTATTTGAAAGACTTACCTTCTTGTTATCCCACTTCACAGCATGAAGCACATTTGGAAAAGGCTTTGCATGCTTTCTGGTCAATGGTTAGGGGACCTGCAGTGCCACTGTATGCAAAGATGTTAGAGAATGAATGCAAATCCATCTGGGAATCTGGAAGGCAACTCTGTGATGCTGTTAGTTTGACAGGAAAAGCTTGCATTCATCAGAGACACAATGTTAAGAATGATGAATCACTGTTAGAAGGGGCATTAAAGCCACATTCAAGTGGATATGTATTCCTTCATGCCTGTGCTTGTGGCCGTTCACGGAGATTAAAATCTGACCCTTTTGATTTTGAATCAGCAAATGCTACTTCCTCTTGCTTTTCAGACTGTGACAGGCTCCTTCCTAAAGTTGAATTACCAGAAGTAAGTAAAGCAGGGCCAATTCAGCCATCATCATGGAGTTTGATTCGTATTGGGGGTGCAAGGTACTATGAACCTTCTAAAGGTTTATGTCAGAGTGGGTTCTCTACTTCTCATAAGTTTCTTTTGAAATGGACAATATTTTTAGAGAAACAGCAAAGTCCAAATGGTTTACCAATAGGAGCTGGGCACCAAGGTTCTGTTTTTAGTTCAAGTATAGAGGCCAAGGTTGGACTTAATGAAGAAATCGATAAAAAGAAGGCTGTTGACATACAATTGTACTCCGGAGATACAAATGGAATTGAAAATCAAAGAAAACCTGCTGCAAACCCTAACTTTAATGATAATAAAATCAGCTTTGGTAGAGGTCTTCCTAATTTTACAATGAGGAAACCTTTTTCTGAGGTTGTAGCTGGATCATCAGCTACAGATACAAAACATCCTCCACTCCACCGGAGGAAACAACCTTCATCAGGGTTGGAAAAGAGTACAAAGGAAAATAGGGGGAGAGATCAGAGTGTGGAACAGGTTCACGCACTTGTTGATCAAGGATCTCAAAAATCTGAAGATACATCATCTGTTCAGGAAACATTGAATGAAATCAGCTCTGGTGGCACAGATGCTGACCCCTTTTTACGGATAGGTAGCAATGTAGTTCCTGTAAACATTAATGGTGGTGAAAAGGTCCAATTGAACCCTACTATGAAGCATGTAACAGTATATGTGGGTTTTGAGCATGAATGTCCACATGGTCACCGATTCATATTGAATCCTGAGCATCTGAATGAACTTGGGTCCTCATATTCGTTGCTTGAAGAATCTAATAATCATTCCTCTGTGGAAAAATTGGACAGTAATCTGGCAAATTCTTTAAAATTGAGTAAGAATGGTAGTCATGGTAAAGTTCATCGAACTTCAAATGGAATGACTGCTGCTACTACTATAAATAAGGTGAGAATTATGGATAAGTCAAAAGAGAGAGTGTCAAATGGTAATAGATCTAAAGATGGGATACAGGTTCCCAGACCTGGAAAGGAACACAATCAGGCAGTTGCTGGCATAGTAACTCTACCTGATCATTTAAAAGATCTCGAATCAGGCCTTCAATCTATTAGCCTTGGTGATGGTGGATGTGCATTCTCCATGTTGAATAGAAACTTACCATTGTACATGAACTGCCCACACTGTAGGGTCAATAACAGCAAGAAGGATCCACCAAAGTTAAAGTTTGCCAGCACAATATCGCAGCTCCAAAGGATTATTATGGTATGGAATGTGCTTATAAGCCTTTTCACATGTTGCCTTTAATTCTCTTGAACTTGGAAGCATTCTGTTAATGTAATTTTTATGCTTGTTCATGCTGAACTTTATTTAGTCAAAACAGTTTCCACAACCCTTTTATTGTGTTAAATGACCGAACGACATTAACATAGGCTGTTAGCCATGTCTGATGCTTCTTCAAACTTTTGGTATTTAGGGACAATATCTCGTGTTTTCTGTGGGTGTTAGTTAATTTCAAGATCTGCACACTAGAGTCAGATAGTTCTCGCGGATTTGGGTTTTTTAGACTGATTCAATTTATATCTCTTAAGGTTGTGAAATGCTTGATTCCTAGGAATATAAATTATGTTACATTTAATACTTGTTGATATTCTTGTAACTGATGTTCTTAGGCTACAGCAGATAAAACTTTGTACTTCAATTACCAAAATGTTGTAGTGGGTTTTTTTTTCTTGCTTTAAGGTTTGATCTATCAAGAAGATTGAAATAGTTTCATTTAGGCAATGGCATCTTTTACTTTATAATTTTTTTTTTTTTTTTTTAATTTTNGGCAATGGCATCTTTTACTTTATAATTTTTTTTTTTTTTTTTTCATTTTGGTTCTAAAAACATATTTTACAAAAACTCACTGAGCCTATGATGTAGATGCCCGCTGAATCGAATTTTTAAGTATTATTATTACTTATGCAACAAATTAATTCGATGATACTCTCTTGTCTCCACTTAAATTTTTGTTCTTTTATTTTCTTGAAGCACTTCATAATGTGATATTTCATGGTGAATTTGATCAGATGGTCCATATTTACCATAATTCTTTTTTTCTTTTTCTTTCTTGACAAGCTGACGATGCAGATCTTCCTTTTGGTATTCTATAAGCAGTCAACACCTGAAAATTATAGACACTGCATGTGTATGTGACTAATATGCATTGAATTTGATTGGGAACATAATTTATTACGGTTTGATATGTGGATTGTTCATGTGAAACATGTGAGAGCTTTTTAAGTAAATCTTTCTTTTACTTGAAACATGTAGTTTTTAGGCTTTTTGTTAGGTGTTTTTTCTTACTAAAATGTGTATAGAAGTGCTTCCCCTTGGTCTTTCTATTCTTTGTTGACATGTGGCCCATGGATATATCTCCTCATAGTTTTNATTACATTGATGCAAAGTTTATAGTTTCATAAACATTAAAAAAACAAAAAAAACAAGAAAAAAAACAAAAAGAAAAACAAAACAAAACAAAAGAAGAAAGAATTCGGTGTACCTTTTGGAGATTTCTTCTTTCCCCTTGTTAAATTTTTTGTTAATATATATGTTTTGAATTCAAGTGCCAGTACCTAATCTACGCAATCTGTTTATAGGTGACGCCTCCATTTCCGGTTGTCTTAGCAACATGCCCTGTTGTACAATTTGAGGTATCTTCCACTTNTCTTTCTTAGTATTCATGCATGAAATTAATGGTTACTTGGAAATAAAAACTTATTTTATGAAAGATTTCACAGCATTACATATGAGTGCAGCTTATTTGGTAATCTCTTTCCTTTCCCGCTTCATGCATCTGTTTAGTTCTTTTATTCAGGATTAGTATAGTTGTGAGGTACTGGATTAATATTTATACTGTTCTTATCACTTTATCTCAACATGAACATCAAAGAATGAAAATCAGAAAATATAGTTAATCTAAATATGAAATCAACAAATAAATATCATAAAATATGATTATCCTGTAAGTTGGCCAGTATCACTCCCTTGGACCATTTCTGGATTTGAGGTTTTCTAGACAGAATTGATTAAGCATCGGGTCTAAAATCTTGAATTTTGCCAAATAATTTTTTTGTTTTGACAGAACTGTTCGGATATGTTAACTTTGGTAATTGTTATTGATGCTTTTGCTCAATGTTTGTTAGATTTGGTTGTAAATCTCAAGCTTATTTTTGTCATGTCATAGCAATCTTTTCTTCTTGTAGGAGTCATGCCTGTCTCCATCAGTTCCAGACCGGCTGCAAAAGTTGCAGTTCAGCTTTGGTTGTCGAGTGATCTTACCACCAGAGAGTTTTCTTGCCCTTAGACTACCATTTGTTTTTGGTGTACAACTGGAAGATGGAAATCTACGGTCTCTCAATCCTTTTGAACATGAACCAGAGAAGACTGCCTGGATTACTAAGGGTACAACACTGGAGGTTATATCCAAGTGAAGCGGCAGTCAAACTTACTGAACGTTATGAATAGCCTCTAATTAGTGATCTACTTGACAACTTATCAATGGTGAGCTTGCAGAGGCAAATTTATCTGATCAGCCGAGGTGAGGTTTGGCCATTTAAGTAGTGCGTAGAGCATTGCTTCCTTCTGCCATTTGGTTTTTCATTTATTTATTTTCTAGAGATGCCTTGATGAAGTTGACAGTCGTTGACTAATATATAAAATTTCGTTGTCATCTTTTGATTTTTCACATAATTTATGTCCTTTCTCCATTTCAGCTGATATTGTTGTGGAAAAATGTGGAGTGCTATTCTGGAAGCACAGGCTTGAAGATGATGTGAGTTAAAATTTGATGACTGCTTTTCAATTGCAAGAATGGCCAAGAGCAGAGGATATGACTCTAGTTGGAGCTGAATGGAAAAAACCTATTTCTATGGCTGATCCCAGATGATTGGGACTATGACTAAATAAAGTGAGTTCAGTTGTGGCGTAGTTTAATTCATTGATTGGAGTATAAATTTTATGGAAGTGTATGCGCAGACAAAGATGTTCTTCATTGTCTTCTTCATTGAAAATATACTGAAGTCAGACATTGTAACAAAAAGGATTTTCATGCATTATCATGGTTGTTGATATGGCAGTTGGAAAGCCGCATCCAAAGGGTAGAAGAGAATGTGAGCATTTTCACTTGGTGCCCAGGTAATGTGTCTTATTGACCCTGTCTCCCTAAGGATTGTTAATTATTTTCTTTTTTCCAACAAAATTGGCTGCCTGTTAATTTCATATAATTGGGATATTTAGGTTGCTGGTTCCTTTGAAGAGAGATTTCTAATAATGTGGTATGTTCTTTGCATCCTTCCTTATGCCCTCCCTCTAGCATATAACTGGGTAAATTTGCACCTGTAAATTACTTTTTTTGCTTTCTAAAGGATTCTGTATAATTGAACAAAACAGAATATCTAGAAATTGTAAAAGTTCCATGTTTTCAACTACTCTGTTGCAGTTAAATTATGGAGCTTGATTCTAGGTATTTTAATTTTTAATTTGAATATTTGGGATTGGATATGGTTGTAGCTTCAAGCCTGCCATCCGGGTATCTACAGTGTGAAAGTGACTTTAAAGGTGGTGGTGGAGCAACTTTTGATTTCCTATCTAGACACCATTATACTTGCTGCTAAAGAGGCTGATGGATCTTGGACAATAGACATGCCTAACCCATATCTCAGTATTGCCGTGCTAGTCATATCTTTTAGCTCTTAGCATGTAAGGAGTCCCTGACAAAGATAAACTATTATCACTGAAGTGATATCTCTTGGTGGCATCTTTGGGTACATGCTGCATCATGCAGGTGACACTATTGAAATGCAGTGTTATACAATGATGTTATGGTAATGTATGATAGTCGTATTAGTACATTCAACGTTAGAAACATGTAGAAAAATTATCAACATATCTTTCCATTTTACTGAAATCTTACCAGAATTACCGAATATCCTTTCGTGTCAAGATGACATCCATGTCATGGCAACATTAATAGAATAATACCTAGCAATCTCCTGCTTCCGAACTTCTTTGGTACATTAATTTGGTCACCATTTGTATTATGCAAGCTCCATATGGCTGTATCTGTCATGTAGCCCTAGATTGGATGTGATATAACATGTATGAGGGATGCAGGCCACTGGTTTTTTGTCTCACCTCTACGTATCAGTGGAGTGGGCTGCCATGACCATGAAGACTGAGTTATTGACGCTACCGCTATCTGAAATACCATCTCTAGAATTTTCCAGTGATCTAACTGCGTTTTGGTGTTAAAAATAATCTACCTGTGTTTGGTGTTTTCTGTTTGTACTCTTTTTTATTTTGATTTTATTCTATATC
This sequence comes from Bursera palmeri, assembly GCA_026225775.1. Taxonomy (NCBI): domain Eukaryota; kingdom Viridiplantae; phylum Streptophyta; class Magnoliopsida; order Sapindales; family Burseraceae; genus Bursera; species Bursera palmeri. The sequence goes on from JANKKB010011249.1 coordinate 15,980, forward strand.
GCTCGGAAACCAAGAAGCTCAACAACAAACATTCATGATAAAGACTTTGCCTCTTTGAGACTAAATAGGACAAAGACCCAGACTCCACCGTCCACATTAAAACCACAAGTTGCACAACTTTATGAGGCTCTTATCTATGTGCACATCTGTATGCATATCTGTATGCACATGTACCATTGGTCCCTCGGCCGAAATTTTAAATCTATTTATATATAGAGAAAATTGTTGTAATCTTGGGTAAAGGAAGCTAAAATATGATTTCTCGTTTTTTTAATTTATAACTTTATTTTTAGTCGTCTCTAGATAAGTTAAAGGTATGATCATAAATTAAACATGACACAAGAGATGAGACGGGTGCGGCTATTTAAATCTAAATGTAAGATGTAAGACTTTGAAGAAGCTTATTCTTATAACTTTTTAGACAAGAAGAGATTTGAGTCCAAAATAATTGCCCACAACGCGAGTGGTGACCACATACTTAACTGTCTATAGGAGCAGGCTGAAAATTCAATATAAATGCTCACAGCCACAATTCAAAGGATGTCTCAGTCTCTACTTACTGCTCTCCACTCCACCTCCATTCCGAAGCTCTCGTATTATACTATACTCAACCATGCCCTTCAATCGAATAGCGTTTGGAAGGCCGCAAGATGCCCCAATTAAGCATTTAATCAAGGCCCCATTAGCGGAATTCATTGGCACCCTGATATTTGTTTTTGCAGGGGAGGGCTCTGGCATGGCCTTTAACAAGCTTACTGACAATGGTTCCACCACCCCGGCTGGTCTCATTGCAGCCTCATTGGCTCATGGATTTGGCCTGTTTATTGGTGTGTCAGTCTCAGCCAACATTTCTGATGGCCATGTCAACCCTGCTGTCACATTTGGTGCCTTCGTTGGCGGCCATATTACTCTCATTGATGGCATCCTGTATTGGATAGCTCAGCTTCTTGGATCCACTGTAGCTTGCTTGCTCCTTAAATTTTCCACTCATGGCATGGTAAGTCTCTAGCTTATGAATATTCATTTGCAATTTGCATGTCACTGTAAAATTATTTCAAAACAAGACATTATTTTATGAGTTGTCTTAATGGGTGCGCTTAGGGTAGACATTGAAGATTATATAATTTCATTATTTGCTGCACTTTACTAAGTCCTATCATTTATGCTAAGATTCTAACATTGTTAGAAAACAAAAATTTGTGCAGACAACCTCGGCATTTGCCTTATCTTCTGATGTGACTGTGTGGAACGCATTCGTTTTTGAGATTGTGATGACTTTTGGGCTCGTTTACACTGTCTATGCAACTGCTATCGATCCTAAGAAAGACAAGCTTGGAATCATTGCACCACTTGCAATTGGTCTCGTTGTTGCAGCTAACATCTTGGCCGGTGGGGCATTTGATGGAGCATCCATGAACCCGGCAGTGTCGTTCGGCCCAGCTTTGGTCAGCTGGGATTGGACCCACCACTGGGTTTATTGGGCCGGGCCTTTGATCGGAGGTGGCATTGCCGGGCTTGTTTATGAGACGTTCTTCATTGAACATGATTATGAACCATTACCCATTGGGGTTTAGAAGAAAATTGCCTAATAATGGAGAATTGTCTTTTTGGGTGTCTGCATTTAGTCATTTTGAGTCCTATTTGCTTCTTGTTTCATATTTTATTCTTGAGTCTGTTTGTTGGGTATTTGATTTCAACCCATCATTGTTTATGTTGATCATTATATTAGTCTATGTTTAATGCCTAATTTTAGTTAAGGGACAAGCAGAGTATGTGAATCTGACGGAATGATTAAATAGTAAAAGAATAAAGTTATTACAGCTCGGTAAATAATAGATTTGAATGGATTCGAATAACAATACATGATGTAAATACTCAAACTTAAATTATATGATTGATTATGAGTAGTAACACAAATCAAACATTTATATCAATGAACCTAATTGTAACGTCTGGCTTTTACTATCTAAAACATATAATATCATATTATGTGATAGTAGGTTGTTACATTGATCATATCTTTGATAATATGTTCAAGATATGTACATGGACTGCTACTCTACAAACCTGTGGTGGAAGACAAAGTGTAATTGATAATGAACATAAGGTTGGTAGTTGCGGTACACATCAAGGCAGCTAGCTAAAGGAGTAGTTGTTAGCATCGCCTTTTTGAGTATTCCCATTCCATTTCACTCTTGAATTTGATCTGGTTCTACCAACCACACATTCGGCAACAAGATCAGGGGTTCATAATGAATTAAAAGTAATTGCCTAATGATTGACGTAAGTTTGGAAAAAATCTTTATTCCAAATAGAAGAAACTTAAATTGGTATTGCAGCTACTATGCTGGATTAATGCATGTCTTTATACTAGGATTTAATTATTGAAGAGAATTTTACAGATGGATATTTCTGCTTTGTGTGGCTGCTTGAGACTGCAGTAATGGTTGCCTTCTCAATATAAGATATGTGCGCAACTAAGCCGGCCCCTGCAGTGCAAGTGGATTGCAGAACAGCAGTGCTAGACAATGACCCTCCACTGTTTTTTTCATATGGTTCACAACAAGTTCAAAACCAAATATCTAGCACAGGACCGACCTATTAAATATGTTTCATGCCTGACAACCGGTTAATGCCCAGATTAAATGGCAATGCAATGTCAAAAGGCCAATTTAGAAACTTTAAGAATATTTCATTCAAAGATCTAAGTACCAATATTTGTATCACCTAGTAGTGATTTTATTGGACACTGATGATCAACATATACATCCCATTCATGGTCAGATAAAAAGTTGACTACTTATTGATAAGATGGAGAGAATGAATGAGTAACAAATTATAAATTAATACAAGTTGGCTTTCATTTTCTTCTGAGTAAACTAAAAATTTATTAATCCAGAAGCAAGGCCTTTCCTCTTTTAGCACTTCCTGGATATGTTTTCCAGTGTACAATTTGGACTGTTCTGTTTTGTGCTTCAACAGATTTATTAACAAGAAAGGTACTTACATCAAGAAGTTCACTGTTCCCATTTCTGAAAAACTACAATAAGCTCAAGATCATTAGTTTAGCATGAAGCTAAACTGCTAAAAACACCAGTAAAAATCAGCATTAGGACTCTTGTGCATGGAAATTAAAAGCTTGTTATGATCATCAGTGAGTCTGTTGATTAGTACTGTGTAGGCAGTCTCCGGATTGTTGAATTTCAGGCAAAATTACCCACGCAAAGAAAAAGAAAGTTCACATGCTAGGCAGATAAAGGTGTTAGAACCTCAAATCCCTGGTTCAGAAGAGCCCCTGTCACCCAGAGCTTCAAATTTGGCAAATTCATGCTTTGTTCACTATCTCTCACCTGTTTTTTTTTTTTTTTTTAACAAAAACAACATATTAATTACTAAAGAAGAATAACAACAGAAAGATAAAAAGATAAATGATATCTTACATTCAGAGTAAATGTCAATACAAATCTATCAGATGCTGAAGCCAAATTGGAGTTTTGAACATTGAAGCTCGTTAGGGACTCCAGGGCCTTGTAGAGTGATACTGCCACCCCTTCCCCTTTGTTGCATACCAATCTCAGGTAAAATCCTCTTTCCTCAACTTGAAACACATCCATCTATAAAAAAAAAAAAAAAAAAAAAAAAAAAAAAAAAAAAAAAAAAAAAAAAAAAAAAA
>JANKKB010011249.1:19702-34059 GCA_026225775.1 Bursera palmeri
CAACTTGAAACACATCCATCTATAAAAAAAAAAAAAAACAAACAAACAAACATGAAACAACTCAGTATAAAATTCTTGGGATTACATTTCTAATACACTCGCATGTATATAATGCAAGTTCTCTAGCATTTATTTGCATATGAACCTGCACTATCTTCTTGCAAACAGGTTGGTTGCTGCTGCGAACTTGAGTCTTTTTTGGATTCTCCATTGATTCTTGACATCTTTCTGCACCTGCCAAGGATGCTTCAAGACCAGAAATCTCAGCTTTTAGCTTCCTAGCCTGCATTTGCAGCTCTTGCACATACAACACAGCATCTCCCACTATTGAGGCCTTATCCATCTGCAAATTTCCATGAAACATCACGTAGGTCTCATTTGACATCTCTAGCACACATTTTTTAAGCAGAAGTGCTCATACGTAGTTCACAAAACCATAATCGGAGATAAGCTTGCTTAAATTCAAGTGCAATTCTACCATTAGACTCAAATATTAATGTGGTCTCTGACTTGACAGCTTTAAGTTTTTAAGTCTACCGGTTTCTTAACATGGCACCGAAACTAAAGGTTTAAAGTTCAAATATATCATCTTCACATCGCTTCTGGGAATCAGTCTCAATTTCTCTCCTAAGAGACATAATAGACTCAAATATTAATGTTGGACGCTCATTTAATGGTTTAAACTATGATGCATACCTTTGTTATATTAGGAACTAAGGCACGCAATGCATAGAGCTTTTCCTTCATCCTCCCTCTCCTCCTCCGCTCCGAAATCAAAGTTCGTGATCGATCAACTTTTGTTTTCCTACCTGTAGTTGGCGTCCTCGTTGTTCCAGAAGAGTCATTCTCATCGTTATCTTCCTTCTGACTGCCCCAATCCATATTCTCATTCAAGCTTGACAAGGACGAGTTCAGAACAAAGTTAACATCAGAGGCCATTGCACTTGCACCGTTGAAGTCAAACATATCTTCTGCTGTCGAACCCCCAAATCGGTTATCAAAAGAATATCCATTCATGAGCTCACAATCGAAACTAGCAACAGGGTCTTCGTTTTCTCCTCGAATTAGATCAACAAATTGATCAAAGTTGGCATCGTCAACGAAGTCATGCAACTCAAAGCCATTAGTTTGCATCAGAAAGTTTCCTGAGGCATCCATTTGATTGATTGATAATGAGAAACAATGACTGGAGGGTCTTGCTGGAACAGAAGCTGATCGGACATGATCTATATAATTTTTTTTGTGAATTATTAATTAATACTTGTGAAGGGTTGACAAAATTATTTAAATAAAATAAAATAAAATAAAACCATCTAAAAATTCTTAATTTTTGTTGATTACTTCAGTCTTATTTAGATACTCTTTCTTAATCTCAAGTGGAACTAACTCCATGAAAGCTGAGACTTCAAGGTGGCCTCGTTCTTGCCATGAACAATTCGGTCTCTTTTCTAGAAGATCTTTCATCAAGCTTCAAACAAAAATGTAATAATTTGATTGTTTAACTCAAAAGTTTATGTTATTACTATAACATGATATTCATTTTATGTTTCTTGCTTATAGTAAGACGATAAAGTGTGATGAACAGGAGCTGTCCAAAATTGAAGTGTGAAAGGAATCAAAAGAGAATTTATGACGTTTGGCTTGGCTTGTTACATCGATGACTTCCAAACTGGTTTCGTAACTTACGATGCAAACCGTTTGGTGGGTCTCAAACCCATGTAATGAAATTAAGCTGAATATAAGGTCATTGATTATGCAAAACTTCATGATGTTGTCAAGCATGCAACAAATAAACTGGCTTGATTGGACAAGTTAAATATAAATTTTGTCAGGAAGAAAATGTATCAATCAATTAGACTCCGCCACACGGGGGCTTTCCTTGTCTTGTGCTCTTGTGATGTAACGTTAACATATAGTGAACAAAATTTAACCAAAGTTTGAGCCTGAAAGGAAACAAATAGCTGTTTATTACCTTTGGACCGTTAATACTTGTGCTTTTTCATTTACTTTAATAATTAATTTATATAGAAAAAGTGTACTTTTATTATAAAAACCATTAAATATAATAAAATAATTAATTTCACATATTTTTCAAAATAGATAATGATTGAAATAATTTATAATACCATTACGGCACACTTTAAAATTATCCATAATTTATAGTAGAATACTTATTATAAACTAAATGTAGAGGGTTTACCTTTTAAAGAGCATTATCTTTTTTTTTAAATGCCTTTATCACCGTCCCGTGATAAAAGAACTTAGGGTAACTTACTTACTTTGAACGAAGCGAGCATAGGAGACACAATATCACAATAAAAAAGAAAAAAAATGTAATACCACTCATCCAATAATATTATGTTATATTAGGTTATATGAATTATGTTGTAAAAGTTATTTGTAAATGTATTATTATTCTTTCAATTATCCAATTATGTGGAAGACGATAATTTTGTAAATCACAATATATTAACTATAAATGTAATCGTTAAAACTCATCAAGTCAATTAATCTCTTCCATTTTGGGAGCTTTTCTCCAACATTGAGACATAGAATTACAATATAAAATTTCGTAAAAGAGGAACATGATCTCATCATCTAGTTCCTTTCCTTTGTCTTTCTAGCTTCTTGGAAAATACTTTGAAACAGAGACAGAAGAAGAACACCACAGCTGCAAGTAGGGTTTTGTTTAACCTTCACTGCTCTTATAATTGAAATAAATTTCATTTCAGAACCTCACAGCAGCTGCATGACTTGTGCAGTGCAACTATATGGAAATGTCCCCATTTCGAAAGTAAATAATTAAAGAAATCTAGTAATAGATTCTTGTTAAGTTGTAGAGCGTCACGAGAAAGTCAATCTCTTGATAAAATATTCATGGGGAATCTCGATCTTAGACAAGAAAACACCCACCTAAAACACCATTTAACTGGGGGAGCTCTGAGCTCTTAAACAAGTAAGATTCGATCAACAAAAGATTTCAGCCACCACCCACTACAAAATTTCGTATAAACAAAAGGTTGATCCAGCATATGCAGGGGTGTCAGCAACCTAATAATGGTGCCACTTATCGGTCTTGATCTGGTGAAGGTGCAATCTGTAACTCAATTAATAATAGTTGATGGCATCATCATATCTTCTACTCAAATAAGCTATCATATCATTCTCTTAGTCTACCAATGTGTATGGAATCAATAAGCTTTAATATTGTAATTTTGTGTATAAAAAATCATTCAAGTTCTAACACTAGCTTTGTTTTATAAGATGAATAAGATGAATGTGCATCAAACAATCATATCTTGTGCAAGACATGTAACTGGATAGCCGGGACACGTGCTGCGAATCCACATTCAGAAAATTTACTAATAAGCCTTTCACTTTCTTTCTCGTAGGAAGAATTCTTTACTCTACTCAAAATCGTATCCGGTGCTTACAAAGCAGAGGATGAATAAAATTATATCCATAACTGAACTCGAATTATATCATAGGCGTTGATGCCCATGATAAGAGTGGCTCTAATATCACTTCTAATGACTCAATCTCAATAGTATGATATTATTCAATTTAGGTTTAAGTTCGTTCGATTTTGTTCGAGCTTCTTTGAAAAGTTTCGTATAAATAGAAAAAAGTCTATACATATAGAGTCCAATAAACTTCTTTAATCATATGAAATTATGAATTGAAGTTCTAATCAGTTTAACAATCTTGATTTCTCCTATACGAATAAATATTGGATTTTGAGTATTACAATCTACTACTTACATAATTGACACGTCTATAGGTTCAAATTACAATCTACTACTTACATAATTGACACGTCTATAGGTTTAAATTACTCACTCGATGACTCGTGAATCTTAAAATAGTGTATTTTAACCATTAAAAAAACTCTTTGTTTACGGTAGGGATCATTTGCAAAACTTCTTCAATTCTTTAGCCAGCACTAGTTGGTTAAACGAAGAAGAAACAGGTATTAATTGTTGAGAAAATTCTACCTTGTCTTCCACCATACCTTTTAGACTAAATGCATTTGTAGATTCTATAAATTGATTTGATTGAACATAAAAATTAGACCAAATTTTCAAAATGGAATGGACCGATCGACCCAATATGTGATTAGTGGAAAACCTTGGACAACGATAGCATTTCCCCTTTTCCACTTTATCTCTATTGTCCAATTCCAATTTAGTTCATTCTGATCCACTTTGTCTTTTCCTGAATCCTGATATCTTTGTCAACGTATTTCCATAGAAGCAAACTTCCCGGGCCCATTCCAGAACCGGACAGCCCAAAAGCACCAAAAGAAACGTGGCCCGCCATCCCCAAACACTTTGCAAGACAATGACATGTCACCAGTAACAACAACAAATGCTGACTGCGCAAAACGAATCCAGCCATTCACAATTTTCCACGCTTTTTAAAAATCAAATGCTAAGAAGACGTTAATGTAATTGTAATGTAGGATGAGTATCAGTTTGTGGTTCCATGCTTTGTCAGCAAATAGTCAGATCCTATCCATCTACTCGCCATACAGCGGCAGCAACCTGTTTTGTAGACTACTCGTTCACCACGCGTTTCCAAAGCTTCTTGATTCTACGCTCCGAATAATCTACGTAGTACAACCATTCATATTTATTATTAACACTATCAAAAACAATTTTAAATACATAAATTCTTATCCTATAAAATAGTTTTGTAAAATATAAAAATATTCTAAAAAAGGACCAAGCATTTTTTAAGAAAAATAGTACCCACTCAATTAATATGTTCATTTATAGATGTATTTTTTGTCTAAAATAATGATAATTGATAAAATTTATATTTTAATCAAATTAAAATGATTAAAAATTATTAAGATGTTAATGTATTTTAATTGATATTACTCTTTTTTAGAATTAATAATTTCACTTATAAAATCATTAAATATAGTGAAAAATAATTTGTGTAATGAAAATTACAGTTTTTGGAAGAACCCAAAGAATCACAGATTAAAACATATCAATTACTTACATATAACAAAAGAATTAATTAAACGTTTTTCATTCAAAAGATTTTCCAAATAAGAACACAACAAAGAGCGTGTAAAACACTAAAGTAGAAACTGCAGGTGCAACTCAAAACTCGTCACGCGTCCAAAATCTACTTATCCCTAAACTACCCTTGCAGTTAATCGTCGTTAATCGAACCGTTATGGCCTGAAACGTAATTTCTTGTGCCGTTGTTTTCCTGTCACCCACTGTAAAAAAAAAAAAAAAGGGACTTTCCAACACTTCTCAACTCGGTTTCTAACTGGGACCGCACACATCAACAACTCAGATAGATAATAGATTTCAACTTTTCAAGTACACAAAAGTTTTCTACTTATGGTAGTAGCAGATATTATATTTAAATTAGGTGTGAGATTAAATATCGGGCAAGCTGTGGCTTTGCATGTTTCTGAGTTGGCTCATTAAAATCACACAGAGAAACTCATATAAGTGGCGGTTTTCTCTCGTTTAAAGCACTGAATTTTGCACATAAAGTTGCTTCTTTTTAGCAGCGCCTGTCTCTTGGAATATAAATCACAAGTGGGTTCTCTTTTCTTTCCTGATTTTTTTTTTAACTAATTTTTCATTGGTTTCTTGTTGGGTATTGTTTTAGTTGTTGATTTGTTGTTATCTGTAGTAGTTGTGAAGTAAGAGAAGAGAAGAGGCAAATGGGGTCGTGTCATGAGTCAGAATTTGTTCAGTTTTCTGAAGAAAATGTGTCTTTGATGGAGCTTGGATCTGGGAATCATGGGTAAGTTCCATTTTTTTCTTTTTTCTTTAAATTTTATAGGAATTTCTGTGTTCAAGACTTGAAGCTGATAGCTGAATTTGTGTTTCTTATAATTCTTTTATGGTATATGTGTAGGTGCTCACACTATAGAAGGAGATGCAAAATTAAAGCACCTTGTTGTGGTGAAATCTTTGATTGCAGGCATTGCCATAACGAAGCTAAGGTATAAAGACGCCGTATTCTCTTTACTTTTGCTTCTCCGTGTAGATTTTCTTTTTAAAAAAAATCTATTAAGTTGATATTAACTTCTTTTTCTCTGAATCAAAATGTGTAGAATTCGCTTGAAATAAATACTCTTGAGCGGCATTATATTCCACGCCATGAAGTTGAAAAGGTTTGCATATTCATTTTTTAGCTTAATTTAGTCCCAATAAATTTTTTTTTCTTCATGAATCTGAATGGAGTCCTAAAGGGTCTTTATTTTTGGAAATTTCTTATTTATTTCTTGTTTACCATGTGACGATGCCCTCTCTGAAACCATTGTGGAACGAGTGGTTTAGCAATTGTAGCCTTTATGGTGGTTGCTTTTAACTTAATATTAGAGATTATAGTTGTTTTGAATCTTTTGATCATGATGGATCCATTGCTTTGCTTGGAAATTTCATTTTCCCATGTTTAGAACCAGAAATTCAGACTGGAATTGGGTAGTGGTGGCCACTTGGTTGTCAAATTCAGTCATTTTCCATGGTGCTTTTTGCTCTTTTCTGATGTTCTTTTTATCTCGAAAGGCTAGTGATTTTGTGATCAGTATGAGTAACTGACTGTTAGGTGAAGATACGGACTTGAGGAAAAGGAAACTAGATAAACTCTGGACCAGTTGAGAATAACTTAAAAGAATAAGACAATAAAGAACAAATCCTGCTACTACACGTTGTTCACACTTTTGTAGTTTTGTACACCAGTTGATATCAGTATCATGTAACATCAATAAGACCACTTGTTTGAAGATGACGAAGTTTGAGTCCTATTTTGTTTAGTATAAATTCTCGATAAGAAATTCGTCTCAATAAGATATTTCTAAGCTTTAATTCGATCTAAAGGTCATGTGTATCTTTCATTGATTTGGATGTGAATTTATCGTGTATATTTTTCTTTTTTTTTTTGGTTTCTAATTTTATCCTGTTTTACTCTCAGGTCATCTGCTGTCTATGTGGAACAGAGCAAGATGTGAGTCTCTTAATCATGAATCTAAAGTAACTAAGTTCATAAGGAAAAACATAAAGACAAGTTGACAAAGAAATAAATGTATTTGGTATTGATTTCCATTTTTGTACTATTTCAGGTCCAACAGAACTGCATAAACTGTGGAGTTTGCATGGGGAAATACTTCTGTGAAAAATGTAAATTCTTTGATGATGATGTGAGTTTCTAATGGTTTTCTTATTAGTTATCTTGATGATTAGTAGTTGCAACCTTTATATCATTACTTATGTATCAAACTGGTCACCAATTGCTCAGATGTCCAAGAATCAATACCACTGTGCTGAGTGTGGAATTTGCAGGTGAGCATTTCTCAATCTGTTCTCTCTTTTGCTGTATTTTTTTTCTTTGGTCCTTATCTGCTATCGTTTCAGGAGCATTAGTAGCATTTACTTCTTGAAACTCATCCTCTTTGTGATTGGTTTTATAGAACTGGAGGCAAGGATAATTACTTTCACTGCAAAACGTGTGGTAAGTAGAGAAGCCAATTTCCTGGTTGGACAGTGCAGATGCAGTCCAATACTTTTTTTTTTTTTCTTTTTTAAGTATCAACGATTCTCTTAACTGAGTTCAAGGTTTTTGCAATTTCTGCTTCAGGGTGTTGCTATTCAAATGTAATGAAGGATGCACATCGTTGTGTGGAAAGAGCAATGCACCACAATTGCCCAATTTGCTTTGAGGTAAATAAAATTATAAATAAGAGGAACTCCACAGTTCAATTTTCAACTAATTCAGACAAAATATCTGGCCAATCCATAGTGACATTATATCTTAAATTTTGGTATGCAGTTTCTGTTCGACACTATGAAAGATATTACTGTCTTACCTTGTGGACACACAATACATTTGGACTGTTTGAAAGAGATGGAGATGCATTATCGGTAAGCACCATTGTTCTTGCTCATTCTCTGAGAATAAACACACAAAACTAGCAATTCATATGTTTTTGAGTCATTTGGTTCTGGACATTATTTCAGATTTTCTTTCAATTCTTCTTTGGCTAGTCTTCAGCCAGCAAGTTCTCATCTATTTCTTAAACTAGCAGGTACTCATGTCCTGTTTGCTCAAAGTCCATCAGAAATATGTCCAATCTCTGGTTGAAGATCGATGAAGAGGTATAATATTTTTATATTGCTTAGCAGACAACATTGTTCTATTGTTATTTCTTTCCAAATTGCTTCATTTCCTAACATTTGTTTATAAAACTTCAATCTAGATTGCCACGACTCCAATGCCTGAAATGTACCAAACCAAGATGGTAACCCACTAAGCATAATCCATAGTTCATTGGTTAATTCTTGATGACCAACAAATATATTTGTTCTCTAATTGCCTTTGTCTGTAACTAGGTATGGATTCTCTGCAACGATTGCGGGGCAAACTCTCACGTTCAGTTCCACATAGTGGCACATAAATGCCTTAGCTGCAAGTCATACAATACTAGACAAACAAGAGGAGACCCTGCGACATCGTGCTCCTCTGGAATGCCTGAGATTGTGAGGTGAACACTGCTTAGTAAAAGCTTCTCCAAATGAACTAAACTAACCATGCTTTTCCATAATTGGGATACCAATTGCAAGCAGGACCAAACTGGACAACTTTCGTGTTCAGAATTGTCACACCATCTCAAAGTTCAGTCGTTTCTATCGCTGTATATACATTGCACTAGTAGGGAAATTAGGCAAAAGCATGTATTGTAAAAGGATATCACCCTGTTATATCAAATGTATCCAATTCTTTTCTTTCAATTTTTTTTTTTTTTTTTTCTGTCTTACAATCTACCCGTATAGAAGCCATATATCATCATCCCACTATTTAAAGGAACTTGGCATGAAAAAGTGTCAGCGTAGCATTTGTAAAATGATCAATGGTCTATTAAACAAGAAATTGACACTAATCAACTAAGCATGAGTAATATGATTCAAAACGGGGAATTTACTTTGACCCCCCAATTAGATTTCAAGAAAACACTTAACCCCACACTTTTACTAAACTAACACTTATCCCTCAAAGTTTTATCACTGTTTTCTCAAAACTAACACATACCCCCCAAATATTTGGAGCGTAATAGTTAGTTTTTTAAGGGTATTTGGGAGGTAAGTGTTAGTTTAGTAAAAGTATGGAGCTAAGTGTTTTCTTCAAATTTAATTAGAGGGTTATTGTAATTTTTCCGATTCAAAACCCAAAATGGGAACTGTCACAGGTTACCGAGATCCAAGGGCTGAATTGTTTTGCTTAGGTAACTGTTACTTATGAAGCCTTGGGCTCAGTCTCAGCTTTTGGAATTTGGATGGACTGGAGCCATGGTTTATTTCACATAGGCTGAAACTCATTGTGGCTAAGCCTAGGTGGTAGTTAGTCGTTGACTGAACCTGAAGGTGGTAAGCTTGCAATCGGGTATTTTTCACTTTTAACTCTTGGGAGTCATTTTATTGTACACGCATGTCTGAAAACTTACACAAATGATTACAATTTTTCTGTTTTCATTATAATTTTTATATAGATAATTATCAATAAATGTAAAAATAATTTTTTTATAATCATGTACAAGTTTTATATATATTTATAATTTTTATACGTTCGCTTATAAGTTTAATGTAAAATGATAAATCCTATTTTCGTACATGCATATATTTGTAGCCAAATCCTACGTCTAAAGACTTGCAAGCAAGTGATGAACCTAACCGTATAGAGAAATAACCCCATTAGAGGTTGACTTTGTTGTCGCAAGGAAATTTAATTTTTTGAATCCATGTTAGCAGTAATGTGTCTGAAGTTGGATGGACTCAAATTGCCAACAATAATCTAATAATAGTGAGGGAGTGGTATCTCGTTGCCCAATCCAAAACCGGCAAAAAACTGAAACTACAAAACCCAAGGCGCTCCTGAAACTTTTTAAGTGAAGGTGATGACAAGAAACAGACAAGTTAATGAGTGGGTTGAATTGGGCAATACTGTGCATTGCAACAGTGAAGAATTATTTTTCTTTTAATGTGGCGGGCATCAATAATGCACATTCTTGGAAACACCACAAAAATAATGAAATTATTTTCATGTTTCTGCAAACTCAATAATGTTATGAGACTGGTAATGCCCAGCAGCACCAAGACCATGGGCAACCTCAAATATTTTATGGTTCTGAGTGCTATGATCCCTTGTTGTCTTCTCTTGCTTTGACTTTAAGATTAAGAGATAAATATTTAGCATAGTATTGAAAAATAAAAAATAAAAAATCATTTCTTCTTCTTCCAAGCTCATTGTGCTAACAAAAGGTGCAGAGAAGCAATTAATAGCACCATTACAGAGGAGACAGCTCATTTATGGTTATGGGCTTTCTCTCTTGTTAAAATTGCGAGCATCATTAAAGTTGCCTTGCACGTGGAAAAGCTATTGGCAGCCTATGCCCCACTTCCTCCGATCCTCGAGTTGTAAAGTTATTCGATGCAATTTGTTCTCATAATATATGAAGTATGGAAACTATCACTAAAAACCACTGTTTATGGTTTTAAAATGTATTACAGAATTCACATTATATTTGTCATAATTACATGTAACCCCCTCTACTTTCAAAACTTATAAGAAAATTACCACATCAACAATATCTAATTTGTTTTGACTGATGTTTCCCTTATAAATTATACACCTGGCAATAGCCACTTTTCAGGTTTTAATAGCCAGTGGTATGATGTATCCTTTTGCCGTTTTGGACTATGCTGTATCGAGATTTAGATTTGGTTTGAATATGACACTATCATGATTCAGAGCCAAAAGATACTTTGACAATATAAAATAAGCTTGAAAAAGTAAACTTTTTGCTTCGATAGAAGAGCTTTTTTTGCTTTAGAGGAGTCAACGACATAGGATCCTGGCACCCTGCTTTGTTTTTCAATGGGGGAAACCCATTAGGATGACCAATTTCAACCAAGTGAATGTAGCAGTTCCACATAGGAAGCAGAGTCCATTTCAGGGCAAACGTCACACTCAATACTCTTTCATCTTAAAAATCTAAACAAGCCAAGGTCTATAATTATCTGGGCACTTTCATCTTCAGTAGCAGTCTGGAGCAAAAGCAGGACTGCAAAACGGTGATACTGTAACTGAAAGATTTAATGGCACATGGGAAAGCTGATCAAAGAATTTACTCCAAGAATCAAGAAATGGTCCACCAGGACCGCACCTAAACTCAAAAACTCCTTCGCAAATGAGTGATTTCTACCTTTCTCTTTTTTAACTTTCCAGATGTACAAACTCATCATGGACCCGCCACAAATCTACCATCATTTGAATTCAAACCAAACTTTAGTTTTATACAATGACGAGCTTTTACAAAAAAGAAACTATGCATTTCCAGATCTCCAACTTGTGCTAAGTGCAGCGGACAACTGCGTTGTTAGGCACTTTGGATTGGATTATAACCCGAGCTCCTGAAGCAAGCCTGTAAGAAGGAAATCAAACTAAATTCTCAAACAACGTGACGGAAATTGGGCGTAAGGATTTTAGCACTTAATAGAAAAGAGTAATGCTATAAGTTACTTTGTATCCCAACTGATATGGTGGTATCGTATGAGTGATAAGCCTTACCATTTACATAATATCACATAGCTTAATCACTTCTATGATGCGACATTACAGTTAGGATATAGATTTTGTACTCATAACATTACTAAATAGAAAAAAGGGAGTAATCAACACTTAACTTTCTTCAATTTTGATCACCTTCTCCTCTTCTCCGAAGGAATCCAGCCTGTTTGAAGGTTTTTTACCTGAAACAAATTCATTGATTCTTCTACTGCTACCATTGGATGTGGTATCGGCCGCACTTTGTGAGCTGTCAACCCTATCAGAGGAGTTTCTCGGTTTGTCTGAAACAGGGGATCTCATTGAATCACATCGTGATTGCTTGCTTAGTGAAGCCTTGATTGCACGGGGAATGCATTTTGAATGTCCGGAATTTGACGACTCTTTGTCCTCAACTGAATCCAACCGCTTTGTAGTGCTGCAATCAAATTTAATCGTGACCAACAAGTACAAACAATTGGGAAGGATGCAACATTTTTATGCGTAAGAATTACTGGCATTACTAAACCTTGAAAAATTACCTGAGTCTATCACAAACAAAGGAAATAACTATTCTATGATTGTTATAGTATTCATATAAACACTTTCAAACATTTTATTCAAGATTATTGTCCTAGTATTCTCCTTGAAAGGGTGTTAAAGTAGAACTTTCAAGTTCTCAATAAAGCTTATTAGCAAATTAAGACTCTAATGAGTTAATTATTGACTAGGAAGCCTTAAGAAACACAATCCACAAAGTAGCATTCTAGATTCTCAACAAAAAAATTAAGAAATGGTCAGAAACATGAAACAACCAAGTATTAGGTTCATCAACTGAGACTGGTTAACTTGGTAGACCCAAGCTCAATTAGCCTTTTCAAGCTTGGTTCTTACATGTCTCCTCAAGCATAAGCTTGTCAGCATAACAGATTGTAATATAGATTTAGCCTAACCCGAAATCTACAATCTCCAATATGCTAATCTCACCTGACGTGAAGTAGAGATTAAAGCAACTAATAAAAGCTTGTCAAATCATGAATCCTTAAAATCTACATATCAAGACGTGATAGAAAGATAAAATCTGGAAGTAAAATCATCAGTCACCAATTCTACATGGGAGAGTATCCAAAGAACTAATATTGCTAGATAAGAGATCCAGCCAATCTAACCTGTCAGCATTGTAGGAAGAAGACCGCTTCAAAGCATTATGTTCATCTCCCTCTTCCTTAAGCATTTTTGTCTCAATCAAACTCCCACTGAAATATTCTTTGTCTTCGAGTCTCATGCTCATCAGCCTCGGATTCTCAGCAAGGCAATCAAGCTCTCCCAACATTATCGAAGTAGAGAACAATGGGGAAGGAAACTTTGAATGAGAGAACCTTGGCCGGTAGGTCGGAACAAGGCCAAAACTGTGATCTTTTACTGATACTGACCCACAAGAGATCAGTTGCATCAACATATTCGTAGCCTTAAGTCTCGCATTTGTTGGCATTCGAAGTTCTTCCTCTTCAAGGATCCTAAAACTGTTAATTTTATTAACATCAGCTCTAATCAAGGATTCCAAGGTTTCAGTCTTCCCTCCCGAAGAAGATGCACTAGAGGAAGATGGAGGTGGCGAAACTGAAACTGAAACTGAATGGCCGCATATCTCAGAATTCTCTTTTGCACATGGAACACGATTTTGATAATTCCCATTGCACGTAGGTTCTATTGGCCTATCATCTGTAGAAACACCTCTAGTACAGGTTTCTCTTGTTTTAGGTCTGCTCACATTTTCCTCAGTCTGTGTTGAAGCATCTGCTGATCCATCAGTCTTATAAACTTTGTACTCAGTCAAGCTTAAAGAACCGCCCCAAGAAGAATTCTTTCCAACAGTAGACTCCGGTGACACACCAGAAGACCCTGCACGCTGAACAGGAGGAGAAAGGTCATCATCTTGGGAATGCTTCGTTCCCTTCCCATTCATGCTTGAAGACGATGAAGAATCGTCTTGGCTTCTAGAAGATGCTGGTTCTGGTAAAGATAATTGTCTCAAGCTCTGAATTTTTGTATTCCCAACAGGACTGAATCGACCTACATATATAATTTTGTAGCTTTTAAGTCTTCAATCTATTTTCTAAATGTAACAAAACCACTGTTTAAGCCATAAAACAAAAGGATTATTTCATTAATTCACCTAAATTAGAATCTTCAAAGAGCTCAGACCCTTTAAGAACATATTCATTTCCATGGGCAGGAAGAATTAGATCCTCCTCACAAAGATCATGCCACACAAATCCGTTCTTGTAGCTTCTGCATTAACCCAAAAGAAAATTGCTCAGAAAATGAAAAGCAGAATGCAGCTCTTCTAATTCAAATTCTAAGCTAACAAATACAGCACAAACTTGTAAACAACTAATTCAGGCAAGTCAGTTCTGAACTCAAGTTTTCTAAGCATAAGAAATAAAGAACAAGAGATTCTAATTTTACACTTTTCCATTTTTCTACGATTACTGGGCAATTAAACAGAGCATTCACAAAAATTTGAGAAAATAAAAGAGAATGGTCAATTGGTCAACGTAAGCTCACCTCTTAGAAGACCATGAATACATCGAAGCCATCCCTCTGCCTCTCAAAACATTAAGCCTATCAATCACATCTGCGCCAAACACAAATCCTCTCAAAATAAATAAATAAATAAATAAAATGAAACAAACAAAAAAACGTCGACGTTTATTTTTCCTGATCAATCAACTACAGTACCTCTCAAGTAGAGGCCGTCCGGTGAAGATAAAGGAACTTCG